>BMAO01008612.1:0-65169 GCA_019973975.1 Trichonephila clavata
AGTTTTCAACGAGGTCAACACAACATGTCCAACCTGAGTGTGGGTCCTAAAGTGTTTTTACAGACTCTAAAGTGTAAGCTCATATCTCATTTATAAAGAAAAAATCGTGCGAATTGTTCTGGACACCGGCTCGCAAAAGTCTTATATTGTAAAGAGTCTTGCCGAAGAAATGGGATACGTTCCTGTAAAGAAAGAAACTCTGGTACATTCCCTGTTTGGTGGGATTAAATCTAAAGAATTTGTACATACATGTTACAGAATTAGGTTGAAAAATATTAAGAACAATTTTGCATGCAACTTTGAAGCTTTGGATCAGGTAGCTATTTGTGAACTCCGGGCCTTGGTTAAAAGAGCTTCAAGAAAGGGATATAACATTAAGTGATGTGGGAGAAAAGCCACAACCTGTACAAGTGCTTATAGGAGCTGATATTTTTGGAAAGATTTTAATCGGTCAGCGTAGGGTCTTACCATGCGGATTAGTAGCCATTGAAACTTTGCTTGGATGGACTCTGTTAGGGAAAGTTCCTGATAGTAAAGTTACTACAAGCAATGCCATGTTAGTGGCATCACTTTTCGCTAAAGAGTTTGACATTTCGGACTTCTGGAAACTGGATTTTATTGGAATCAAGGATCCTATTGAAAAGCTGTCTAAAAAAGAGCAAGAGGATTTGACTACTGAAAATTTTCTTCAAACTGTTAGGTACAATGAAGATAATCGCTATGAAGTTCATTTGCCTTGGTTAGATAACTGTGTGCCTTTACCTGATAATTTTGAGCAAGCTAAAAGAAAGTTAGACACCACAACCAAGAAGTTATTTCAGGAAAATTTGTACGATAGTTATGAGGGCATATTTTCCGAATGGCTGCGTGAAGGAATTATCGAAGAAGTACCAATTGAAGATAAAGATATGCCTGCTAATTATCTACTTCACAGACCTGTTATCAAAGTTAGTAAGACAACTCCTATTCGCCCGGTTTTTGATGCATCTGCTCGACTCAAAGGACATCCGTCACTAAATGACTCCTTACATAGTGGTCCAAACTTGATTGAGCTCATTCCTGATATTTTGCTGCGTTTTCGAGAAAAGAAGATTAATGTAATCGCAGACATAAAGAAAGCCTTTTTGCAAATTAGCCTCTGTAGAGAAGACAGAGACTTCTTGAGATTTCTATGGTGGACAAATAAGGCTTGCAAAGACTACAGGTTTTTTCGGCATACCAGCGTAGTTTTTGGCGTTCGCAGCAGTCCTTTTCTACTAGGAGCTGTATTGAAGTATCATCTTGAACAAAATACTGACGTTGATCCTTTTGTAACTAGTTGTCTTTTGAAGAGTTTTTATGTGGACAATCTTGTAACCAGCGTGTGTAGTGAATTAGATTTGCAACGAGTGATAAGTGTTCCTAATGAGTTATTAAAAAAAGGTGGTTTCATTCTGCGGGATTGGGAATCTTCACTAACAGAGGATGGAAGATCCTTCAAAACAGATCTGTTAGGCCTTCAATGGAATAAAATTGAAGACTGTTTTTCGCTAAATATCAGCTGGTTGAAAGAAGTAAATGTCGACAACATTACTAAACGCACAATATTATCGGTTACTCACAAAGTGTTTGATCCATTTGGATTTGTATCTCCTGTAATGCTTTGTCCTAAAATTATGCTACAAAAAACCTGGAAATTATCGTTGGAATGGGACGAAGAAATCACTGGATCCCTTCGACAAGAATTTTTACAATGGTTTAGGGAACTAAAAGTATTGGAAAATGTTACCGTTCCTCGCTGGATCAACGTTAATCCAGAAAATATGAAGAACTTCTCCATTCATACCTTTTGTGACGCAAGTAGAGATGCATATGCCGCAGTTACGTATCTTGTACAAGAGGGAGAATGTGGAAAGGTGCATTTTTTAGCCTCGAGATCACGAATATCTCCTCTGAAAGTTGCTACAATTCCAAGATTAGAGCTTCTTGCTGCATTGGTGGGAGCAAGATTAACGAAATTTGTGTTGGATGCTCTTGGATGGACGGATATTAGATGTTTTTATTGGAGTGATTCCACTACCGTTCTTACCTGGATCATTAAAGATGAAAATTGGTCTATTTTCGTGAATAACAGAGTCCAAGAAATACGGAATATTAGCCAAGTTTTTTCTTGGCGTCATATTTCTGGCTTTGAAAATCCAGCCGATTTACCCTCCCGAGGATGCAAAGCAAGTATTTTAGTGAAAACTAGATGGTGGGAGGGGCCAAAATGGCTTACTTTATTTGAAGACGAAGGACCATGCAATGAATATGAGTTTGATGAAGATGAGATACCACTAAAAGAGAAAAAGGAAAAGCTCAATATTAGCTTTGGTGTCTGTAAATCAAGATTCATCTGCAGGCTGGTTTTATCAGCGCTTTTCAAAATATGAAAGCATTGTGAAGTTAGTGGGATGGATTTTGAGATTTGTAAAGAGCTGCAGATGCGATGTTCATCTAAGGAAAAAGGGAAGTTTGGATGCTGAAGAATACAGGGCAGCAGAGAAACAAGTGATAAAATTGGTCCAGTCGGAATCTTTTGTGAATGAGCATGATGCAAAACTAAAAACTTTGAGTGCGTATAAGGATGCCGATGGAATAATACGGCTCAAGACGAAAATAATTTTCCGTCAGGATACAGAAGATTTTAGGGAACCAGCGGTTCTCCCGTCCAATCATAAAGTTGTCGAAAGACTAATATTTTCTCACCATATCAAAAATAATCATGCTGGAACTCAAATTTTGCTTAATATTTTGAGAGAACATTTTTGGATTTTGAGAGGAAGAAAAACAGTGCGTTCTGTTGTCTCAAAATGTGTCGTTTGCAAACGATTTTCTTCTAAATGTTGTGATGTTGTATCTGCTCCTTTGCCTGAAGATCGAATACGACAAGCAAACGTGTTCGAGATTTGTGGAATTGACCTGGCGGGACCTTTATTTTTAAAAGATGGAAAGAAGGCTTGGGTATGCATTTTTACATGCGCCGTATATAGAGCTGTCCACTTAGAGCTTGTTTCATCGCTATCGACCGAAAGCTTTTTGCTAGCTCTACGGCGATTTATAGCTCGGAGAGGCCGATGTGAAACCATGTACTGTGATAATGGCACTAATTTTGTCGGAGCTTCCAATTTGCTTAGAAGTTTAGATTGGGGCCGCATTTGTAGCGACAATGCTCTTCGTCCAATTAAGTGGAAATTTAATCCCCCTTCTTCACCATGGTGGGGTGGATGGTGGGAGAGACTAATTGGTATTCTTAAAAGTCTCTTTTGAGAAGAATACTTGGAAGAGCAAGTTTGGCATTTGAGGAGTTGACAACAGTTATTTGTGATTTTGAATCTGTAATCAACTCACGCCCTTTGACTTACATCGATGAATGTGACTCAGAATTTGTTCCACTTACCCCTGCGATGTTTCTTCAGGATATCAAAAACTCTGGTGTTCCAGACTGTGATGCGGCAGATCATAAAAGTCTCAACCATCGTGTCAAATACAGGTTAGCTTTACAGAAGGACATTCGAAAGAGGTTCAGGTCCGAATATCTTGGATCTTTGATAAGGAGGCAGGAAAAGACTAGAACTTCGATGATAACTCCTGGGGACATTGTTCTCATAAAAAGTGACAACGCCAATCGAATCGACTGGCCACTGGGGAAAGTGACAAAAATTCTGCCAGGGAAAGACGGTGTCTGTGTCGACTCATTAAACTTAGAACATCTCGCGGAGAAATTCTGCGTCCAATTCAGCGCGTCTTCCCTTTAGAGATCTCTTCTAATGATTCGTCTTTTCCACCTGACAGAAATGCAGTATCTACAAAAATAGCCTCAATGAAGAATGCTATTCCTAAGTGTTCTGACGACAACTCCATCGACTACGCAGTTGTTCAAAACAAGACAAGACTAGGACGGACTGTTAAAATTCCCAAAAGGCTGGATCTCTAATATAGTTGTTGAGCTGTGGGACTTCCACAACTCAAGGTGGGAGGATGTGAGATCCACTTTATAAATTTCAGTTTATTATGTTAAAAGCAAAACAATTATTTAAATTTATTTTGTTCACGTGAATTTATTTATCATTGTTTAATTTTTTGTCACCGTGAACTGAACGATATTGCAAAAGTATATTATTTTGTACGCTGTGGCAACAAGGAAGTGCTCGTCCTGTTTTGTTTTATTAACAGTATTCCATGAAAAAATTGTTTATAACTAGGTGAGTCTTGGACTCTAGTTGGCATGTTAATTTGTGAAAAAAATGAGATTTGGCAGTATTAATAGTTTGGAGTATTAATTTTCAATACAAGAAACTTTTGATTTTTGATTTTTACGATAATTTTATTATCCAAAGTAGCAGTTTGAAAGAAAACTGAGCATAGCAAGGATTTACACTTTAAGAAAACATGAAAGAAAACATTAAATAAAATACTAATGCTGCAATTTAATAAGGCGTGTGGTCACCTATGACAACCAGGTACGCTGCACAGCGATTTACCATACTTGCTATGAGATGATGAATGAGTTGTGGGCTCAAACGGTTCCAAGCTTCTTGGAGAACTCTCTTCAGTTCTGTAACGGAGCTTGGGTGGTGCGAAAGGGCTGCATTTTGTCTCCCGAGTATATCCCATACATGCTAGTTAGGATTTAAATTAGGGGGGGGGGTTCGCAGGCCACGCCATGCAATGGATGTTTTCCGTTTCAAGTCAGTCATCGATCAGCACCGCTCGATGACTTGGAGCATTATCATCCATGAATATGAAGTCAGGACCGACAGCACATCGAAACAAGCGAACATAAGGCTCAAGAACTTCGTCTCTATATCTTTGAGCAGTCACAGACCCCGTGTCAAAGAAATGGAGGTCTGTGCGGCCGTCCATCATGATGCCTGCCCACACCATTACTCCCCTTGATGGAAAATGTCTTTCCGTTATGTTTCTTGGTTCAAACCGTGTTCCACGTTCTCTTCATATTGTTACCCGCCGAGAATCACTACTCGGGCTCGACTAAACTGGGACTCGACACTGGACATCACATTGGCGCACTATCCCACACTCCAATGTTGATGTTTCAAACTCCAGTTCAAACGAGCACGTTTATGCGCAGACGTGAGGATAATGCAAACGGCTGGTCTTCTGGCATATAGGCCAGCATGACTGAGTCTCCTGTAAACAGTTTGTCTGGAAATTCGTATCCCTGTGGCGACTGTGAGCACCGAACCCAGTGCTCTGACAGTACTGCCCCTCTTACGTCACGCACTTATTACCAGATATAAGTCTTGGTGAGGGGTTGTGACTCTTGGTCGACCTGATTCTGTTTGTCGGGTAACATCTCCCGTTCTTTGAAACCTCTGCCACAGTCTTGAGATCACAGACTGGTCCACATTCAGAATTCGAGACACTTCGGTTTGTGATCGTGAGGATTCCAGTATTCCAACAATTCTTCCTTACGTAAACATGTCCAATTGGCGTCTTTGTGCCATCATTCACCTTGTTTGATGGTTAACAACGTTCCTTCGCATAGCAGTTGCACGAAACTTGTCTGAAGTGCCTATGCTGCATGAATCGGTTTCTCCCTGTTCCGACATGCGCCTGTGTTTCGCGCAGGACATAGTCGACTGAAAAGTTTTGCATAAACCCGATGTTTCTTGTTCACCCATTAATATCCGCAAGAAATTTGGAATAATTTTACGAATATTTACTCCATGTTTTTCGCATTTTACGATTTATGCTTAACTTTTGGGCACCAGTGTAATACTTACTTCCCTATTTGAATCTGATAATATTCATCATTTTATTGGTTTTAATTTTGTTTTTGCGGAACCCTATTTTTTTTTTCTAAAATAAAAGTAGCTTAAGGTACTTTTTATAACATCAGCTATCGGGGAGTGAAAGTCTCTTCAAAATCTGTACAGTCGTGCGCGTTTTCAAAAATTAGCCGAAACAGACAAAAATGTTAAAAATTGATTTTTTTTACTTTAGTATTGTATATACTTTTAAATGCATTTAGCAAAAAGCTATTAGTTTGAAATGACGAACAGACACTACCATTTTTTTTATTTGTATAGATAAGTATATTTTATAAGCATAACATGGGGGTTCACGCTTTAAAAGTTAAGAACTCTGCTACAAGTAAGAAAGATAATTCTTTAGAAATGTAAGGGGCTTATTAGTGGATAAGTTCAAAATTTGAAACTTGGCATAATGAAAAAACGGCACCAAAAATGTGCTCATTCACTTTCATTCTTCGCGATGACTGAACTTGGAGAAATTTATTTTGTTACATTAACTGCGAAGCAATCTTCGTTATTCTGAACTACTGGGTTTTAAGTTTGGCCAGGACTCAATTCAATAATTACAGCTGAAACTGATGGATTACTGCTTGGAGTTTCACCAAAGACCATTCTGATAAATAATAGCTGATTATAACGATAATTATTCCCCTCTTCATTAGTAACTATTCTTAATTATCTAAATAATCATAATGTAGAGAATATAAATTATTTCATAGAAAATTAAGCATAACCATGCATTAAGCATGCATAATATTGTAATCCTCTTAGGATTCTGATAAAATTTTCAAATTAAATGTTGTTGGTTTGTAGAACACAACCATATAACATATAAAACATTACTTTTCAAGAATAATATAACTGAATTTAGAAAAATATATTTTATCTTTATACTTGGTTTGGGTCGATTTAAGGCAATTTTTACTTTGCCACCTGATCGAAAGTAACATCAGATCAAGGTCCACGAAATTCATCGTGGCTAAGGGCTAGATTTTTGCGTCTGTTGTTAGCCTTAGTTTTAGAACCATGCAGGTGACACTACAATTTTGCTCGGTTACACCCCGATTTCATGGAAGAACTGCCTGGGGCTGGTCAGGGGCCTCCCGCCTCTATTTCCCTTCCACTAACCTCTCGAAAGGACTTGCGGCCTGAAGGCTATTTAAAACACACCCATGCAGCGCGAAGGCACTATACATTTACAAACATCCATGTGCCTTCTCCGGGATTCGAACCCATGCCCTACGGCACCACACAGTCAGCGTCACTATTAATTATAACCGATGGGTGACCAGGCAATAATTTAATTTGCTTTGAGATAACCATTTTTGAAAAAAAATTGACATGCTTCAGAGCTCCGTGAAAATAACTTTTTCCCAAACCATCATTTTTTAAACTTCTATTAGTGATAAAATCCTACCTCAATGTAATTACTGTTCTAAAAATTTCTTAAATTACGGGAAAAAATTAGTATAAATGCTATGACTTTGTAATATGAAATGTATATAAAATTTTACGACCACCAAGACGTTACCATTAAAAAATTTAGAAAGATAAAAATACAATTACTATACGCCGAGGAAGCAGTAAACAACATTAAAAGAAATTACTTTGCTATTTATTTTAACACTAATACAAGAAAATCTTTTACTACTGCATTTAAAACTAGGCTGTTACACAATACTTAATGCTTACAACAAAGCAACAATGTCACTAAATCTCAATTTCTCATAATAAAGTAGTAAGCACACATACAATTAAATATCCCTATTACTTAAATTAAAAAGTTAGTTGACCATTTGTTCAACAAAGTTTGAAACTATAAATCGTTCTAGTTCTTTTTATGGAAAAGAAGCATTAAAACTGACTTTGTAATTATGATCAATTTAGTTGACATTGGAAGGCTTCCAGAAGCGAAATGGAATTGAAAGAATTTATCTGGTAATCAGCCAATTAATGCTCAAAAAGTTCTCTTAATGGAAAAATATTGTGGCTTTGTTATGACGAATGCAATTAGAAATTTCATGTATTATTCATTTAATCGAGATACACTACCGAGTAATTTTTGTAATGAATTCAAAACACAAATGTAGATGTTATTTTATTTAAGGCCTTATCTTCGAATATAAATGAAATAAGTTCAAATGTAATGTTTTAGATTGTGTCGTAAACTTTTAAAGAGTTAACTAAATAAGTAGATATCTGTTTTAAATTATGTTTTTCTGGAATTTTTCTCCACTTTATTTTTATTCCTTTTCAGATACCATTCATCTAATTCTTCAGTTTTTGACTTTAAGAAAATAAAAGCTCCATTATTCTCTAAAACGAATTTAAAAAGTTTTAATTCCGTATAAAGCAGCGTTTCTGAATCCGTGGGGCCCGCTCCCTTAGGAGGGCATGATAATACTACGTAGAGGGTACGATCATATCGAAAAGTCAAAGATAAAGGGTTATTCAGTGCTGATTTAAGCTCATTTTGGGCCCTGGGTGCAGAAGTATAAGTTCATCTTATCCGGCCCTTCTAGGTCCAGGGCTTTTGGGAGCCTCACTAGTCTCCATTTCTCTACTAGCGCGCTGATCGGCGGGGAAGGGGGGGATTAACATACATTTTGTGCCCATGCTCAAACATGCCAACAAACAAAACTATTTCAGTTGCTCTTTCATTCGATGTATGAATTATACTTATGTAATAAGTACTATAAAAGCGTTGAAACTCCGATATTCATTTAGAAAAACTTTATTTCATATTTTATTTTGTAATGTTAGATGCAACTGTAATGTAATTTTCATTAATGTTTAGACTTCTATTACTTATGTACCTTCTACGAGAAGTATCAATCACATATTGTCGTATTGCACATTAACTCACATGAGAAAAAATAAAAATTTAGAATACTAAATACTATTTTTGCGTATTTATTTCGACGAAAGCTATTAACAGGTATGGTTAATCAGTTACTTTAATGTGTTAGCCAATAATTAGCCAAGTTAGAAAACTATTAGCTATAGATATTTCACTCTAGAATGGTAGTTGTTATACATATCAAACTTTGCTTCTATTGTAAACTTTATGTCTTGCATCATAAGATTTTTCTGAAGCAGAGTTGCCAACCCGTGGGACGACGGAGTTTTAACAGTAACACGCAAAATCTTATTAAAAAGGAAAAAAATTGAAAAAATTAATATTTTTTGCAATTTTATTGATTTGTGAGTGTTTTAGACAAAATCCTACTAAAAATTTATTTTAAGTACGCTAAATTAATTGAATTACAATATAGAAAATTATGAAGTATTGGTTAAATATTCTTCATTATTGTATGCGCTGGCTTTCCAAATGAGGTACACTCGCGGGTTTTTGGAATTTACGGAAGAGAGTTTTAAAATGTATGAAAGAAACCAATGAACTGCCCAGTGAGTGCTTGCTCCTCAATAAAGATTAGCTGTGGGATTTAGCTTTTCTTACCAATATTATGGGATATTTAAATAATTTAAATCTAAGATTACAGCTAAAAGATTTTTTCCTGTGCTAGTTGGTCATACATCTGCTTTTGTGAATAAATGCTTTCAAATATGCTTCCCCCTCCCCTTCGATTTTGGAGGGGAAAATAAACATATTTCACATTAAAGCAACGGCTATCTTACCAAAGCTAATAATGCTTCGAGCTATAATAGATTTAAAAAGTTAATATCCATTTTGTGGGATTTATTCAGTGCTAGGTTTTAATAATTCTCAAGATAGTTAAGAAATTGCTGGCATTTTTTACGAACCATTTTTCAATTTCTATAAAAGACTTCAATTGTTCCCACCTGAAATCCAAATCGAAATAATTTACCTACTACACCATACTGCACAGAAAAGCAAATATAAGGAACTTATTTCAACTACATGCGATTCGAATCATATTGAAATTTGGAAATTTGTGCCATTAAGCAATTTTTCAAATTTACAAGATTTGGCTGCCAGACTTAGTTGTAGGTTTGGACCAACATGTTTGTGAACAAATGTTTTCTATAATAAACTCAAAATATTGCTCAAAATTAACTCATATAAACCGAAACAACTTAATTGTGTTAGCATATTCAAGAAGTATTCCTAATGCAGATGAATTGGTAAGAACAATTACAAATTCAAAAATTAATTACACTAACCAAGTACCGTTTGCGTAAAATTCTCATAAGCCTATAAGTAACATTTTTCAACTTTTTTTTATAACTTTTGTTTGTTGTTAAAATTGAAAGTGGCACGCTTGATTTATTTTATCCAATAAAGGCACTCT
The DNA here is from genome assembly GCA_019973975.1 of Trichonephila clavata. Taxonomy (NCBI): domain Eukaryota; kingdom Metazoa; phylum Arthropoda; class Arachnida; order Araneae; family Nephilidae; genus Trichonephila; species Trichonephila clavata. The sequence continues at coordinate 10,070 of BMAO01008612.1, forward strand.
TTCCGAAAAAGTTGCCTCCCCCATTGCTCTAAAGCAGTGATTCCCAAATTCCCAAAGTGGTCTATATCGACCCTCAGGAGTCTACGATGTCTTGCAAAGGGTCTATGTCAGCAGGAGAAAAGTTGGGGGTCCATAAGAAGTAAATGGGAGCCTACGATTGTGACTCATTTAACTAGATTGTAGCTTTAGTTATAACTTTCATCGAATGGCATTAATATTTCTTATATACAGGGGTGTTATTTATTTGCGTAATATTTTATTATAATTTTAACATATCTATCTCGAATTATGGAATGTCGTGAGAAAGTTAATTGCTTTTTCTAGTGAAATGAAATTTTATCGCGTTTGCAAATCTTCAAAAATAAATAAATAATAAAATAAAAATACTGTAAACAACTGAGTAAGGAGATTTAGGATTCAACCAAATAAAATTGTGATGGGACAAATGTTGAAAATTTGTTAAAATGAATCAGATTTAATCCCTTCCATAAAAAACCATTTGTTTGTTGCTCAGTTATCTTATGTAACTGGTACTAAATTTTTATATTATTTAATAAATGTTAAAAATTAAAATGTGTTTGTGTTCTGGAATTTTTCACTCTACACTTCACTACAGTTCAAAATTTCAATTTTTTAAAGCAAGTAGCTTTATACCAGCTTCCAAAAACACATTTAAGTTAATGAATTTGCAAAAATGCAAAATTAAGTATGCAGGGGTCTACCCCCAAGCGGAAAATATGTTAAGGGGTCTACGAGACAAAAAGAGTTTGGGAAAATCTGGTCTAAAGGAAGGAGTGCCAAACATATTGGTAATCTGACTTTAAATTTTGACTTAAATTGGTAATCTGACTTAAATGACTGATAAATTTTCTTTAAAAATGAAAAAAGGTTGAACTCTGTGCATAAATATCTTTGGTCGAGATATATCTTACAACCCACACATAGTATACTTTGAAGTTATTTATTAAATATTCCAATTCATCAGACACTTTCATCATTTTTCGAAGAGCCCATACATTAAAACTTCTGCGAATCTCCCTCATTTAAACTTGACAATATAATAATCCAAAATAAAATAGAGGCCAGTTCCACCTCCGGTCTGATCCCAGCTATAAGAGTCCCCAGTCAATCGATCCTGCTTAAGTTTTCCGTCCACACGCGGCAGGTGTGATTCGCAGGACAATGCGAAACAGAGACTTCGGGGGATTAGCCGAGATTAATCGGCGGATGTGACAAGGAAGCCGGTGCCTTTCCGTAAAGAGAGCACTCTGTCAAGTGGACACTTCTTGCAAAACAAAAGACCTTAAGCAAACAGCGATAGACAGCGCATTGGAAGGGGGTGTCCTGCGTAATTTGTGGATCGCCTCCTGGCCCGAGGGATTATTATTCTATGGCTGACACGGGAAGGGGAGTGATATGAGTTCAGGATATTGAGTGTTAGCTTTGGAAGGATATCGTCCGTGTAGTTGCTTGTTGTACAAGATAGTGCGTGTTTAAGAAAGCAAAATTTTGTGAAGAACACTCGATGAAGGCCTTTGTATATATATGTAATGTCAGATTGTATATTATATATATTCAAAATTAAATTACTTTACTTATTAACATGCATGAACATTTTTTTTCTTATATAGGTTTATAAACGTAAAAAAAAAAAGCGTTAGCACGGTAAGGAATTTTTATATTCGTTTTGCAAAAAGGGTTAAAGTGCACATTTTTAATGTGATAAATTGTAACGAAATAATGCATGGAAGCCATTACTCTCTGATAATGTGGATTACTTAAAAGGATTTAAAAAATTTAAAATTTGCCCGTTTCTTCCGGGGGGAAAAGCAGTTCATAGCAAAAACATCACCCCCTCTGCGTAATTGAAAGATGAAACCATTCACGCGTCTAGTATGAATAAAAGCTTATTAATGTCACACTAGAATGCAGCATGGTGGCAATTGGTGACGGACTTTGTAATTTTTAACTTCAGCCAAGTAAGAAGGACAAAACCCCTCCTCCAAACTACCACACTATGCCAACGAGAAGACTTTGAGAATCGACATACTTAACGTGCATCAGTCTCTCTGTACTGCAGGTCTCTAATAGGACCAGGAATCGAACCCGTGACAAACCAGCTACTAGTTAGTAACCCTAATCCTTAGGTTACCTTGGCTACAAGTCGCGTCTAAAAATTACAGTCGAAATGCTTTGAATAACGTGATTGTCAAAATCTTTCAGTAAAAATATTTTTTTATAATTTGGACCAATAAATCCAACTTACCAATACTGATAATATGTACAATAATACGATTTAATTCCTTTATATCAAGAATATAGCTAAAAATGTTGTAAAATTATCAATTAACATTTTGCTAAAACTGCTAAAGTTTTCATATAGCAGTAATTTAAAAAAAAATTATATTGCTAAAATTGTCAAAAGAACTTAAATTGTATATATTTGGTAACATAATAGGATTTATAATACCTCAATATAATTTATAACTACTAAAAACAATATAAAGTACCTACAAGCAAATATAGCATAAAAATCAAAAATTGCATTTGGTATCTGACTATAAAAATGTATTAAATAACTATAAAAATGAATATTATGGGAAAAAACATGTATAATTTAAAAATGCATTCTTTTTTTGAATGAGGCCAAAGAGAATGAAAAAAGGTTCCGGGTCTTTTACTAAAATTGCACAAGTGTGTGGCGAAGGATATGTTTGGATATATTATTCTTTGATATATGCTATTTATTGTTTTATTGCACGCGTTATTCTTAAAATAGCCATATTTTCTCTTTTATAAAGAACCTACAAACCATTTTTAAACGCTTACTTGTTCAAAATACCCAGGAAGTGATATTCGCGGTACAGGCTCGGAGTATCACGGCTTGGGTACTGAAGAAGGATAGTGTGGTTTCACTGTAAAAACCACCAAGATGAAGGTTGTAAATCTGAATATTTTATGTGGAATTTCATTTGATAAATAGTATTTTATGTTATTCAAAAATCGAAGAGTAAATTTTGCTATGTTTATCTGATTTTTGTACTTTCATGTTTACGCAAGTTTCTTTACAACGAAAAAAGACCAGGTTGAATGAACTCAAAACTCTTAATAATTGGCAACACCACAGAATTAATCTCACTCCGAACTAAATCAATATCTGTAGGTTAATTTTTCACTAAAATTCTTTAATTTTTATGCATAAATTTTTTTAAATAGGTGGTTTCATTGTCAAATGTTCATTGGTGGTTTCATTGTTCCCCCCTTCAATGAATTGTATGGGTGTCACTTTTTATAATACTCATCAATTATAAACCAAGGGTTTTTCAACCGTTATCAAGAAGCAATTACCTAGTTCCCTCAAAGTATGTCATTGATGCGGAAAATTAGAGTATCACCATAGGTGTCGATCTCGCATTTGGATACCTATTTACAAAATTACGAAATCTGCCAGCCGGTTGATTGATTGATTTTGGGGTTTATTGGCGCAAGAACTGATTTCGGCTATACTGCGCCAAACATTTGTTTTAATATCTGTGGTCTAGACGGGAAAAGAAAGAATGAATTAAATGACAAGAAAGAGGGTCAAAAATAGAGAAGGATCACTAGGGTACCCCGGGTTCCTGAAACCCGTGTTTACCAAAGACAGTAAACCCCGTGGGAAAAGAAAAGATCACTAGGGCAGCTCGGGATTGTGACACCCGTACTCACCTAAAGAAGGTGAGCCCCCTGAGGGGAATCTGACAGCCGGATTAAACAATTTTATAAAAGTAACTAACAAAATATGCTAAAACAAAAAATTAGAACATTCCACAAGATCGGAAATTTAACACATAGTAAAACAAATTATTAATATTTACGAAGTCTTTATGGATATTATTTGTAACGCTTTAATATCGTAGTAACGGGTCAGTTCGTATTCTTCTTACTTATAGTCCTCTTGGGGAAAAATGTGTCTTTAAAATTTATTCCATTGAAAACTTTCCTCCGAAGATGATGCGATTTTGTAAATTTCGACTTGTAATAAAGATTAAACTTTCGAGTTAAGAGAGAGGAGGTTAGACTGCTAACGGATAGCAGTGATTGATTAGCGTGAAGCTAGGCAAGAGAACTTCGTTACTTATTTGATTAATATTAAGATTGAAGATTTGGTCAATTAAACGTTAAATTTGGATTAGAACGAATTGAACTGGAAGATGTATTGCTTCGACGTAAGTGATCCAATTTATTGTTAATTCTCCTAGTATCTCGTCTACCCTGTGATTGCTTCCCATATTTAATAATTGGTGCATTTCTTAGTTTGGGTTGTTGAATCTGTGTCGTAATTCAGAATTGTAAATAAATATAATTTATATTGCGACTAAGGCTAATTTGCTTTCCAACCCTCACACTCTAAGGGATGACACGGGCAATCCCTTACACAGGGCTTCTTAAACTTCCAGTATTTGCAAACCAATTTTCAATATATTTTCATCGCACTCCCTTCCATACAATAAAATGTATTGAATATACTAATAATACACTTTGACACTAAATCTATAATACGAACTTCACTGTACACCATATAATTTATCAAGATAAGCAAGAAATTTTTTACATGCTGCTTTAGAGTAAAATATTTTAAATAAATTACTTTTAAATAATAATTCTTAAAAAATTCTCATTTTCGACTTTTCGTAGCGAAGGACCAAATTATTTAACCTAGTACAAATATTTAACCAGGGTAGGTGAAAATTGCATTCCTACCCATTGAGCCACATTTTGGGAAGATGTTTTTGCCTCACTACCTGATGGGACGAATCAATGTCCCTTACGCTCAGTCCCTTACGCTCACTGACGCGAATACGTACATAGTTATGGGTCAAAAATTTGTGTGTGTGTGATTCCTTTCTACAATTCGTATAATTTTAATGTCAATTGTTCAAGAATCCACTTGGTTCTCTTAATGATATTCCGAATCCTCTCTATCTGATTGCAGATCCCTTTGTGACATACATACATATATTGTTTTATATTTACTTTTTCTCCTTCAAGACTTCAACGATTTGACTGTAATTTTCAAATATAGGTGCATTCTTTGCCCTTAAGGTATCCGACTACTTGTGACAACTTTTTTTTTTTAGATTTGTTTAGTACATTTTAATAAAAATATGCAAAAACTAAGAAGACAAAAAGTAATTATTACTAAAATGTATGAAAAAATGGGTAAACATTTACAAAAAATAACATAAACGCGGCCCATTCTGTACCAAAAGTTTATAAACAAATTTTCAATTTTTCAATTCTGATTTGTTATTATATGAAATTGCTTAAAAAAACTGTGAATGGACTGTTAATTTTGTAATAAAACAGTGATTGATAAATCTGAAGGTTAAAAAAACACTTACTATTATACAAAACATACACAAAAAATTGCCGTTAATTATTTTCAAAACCTTTTTAGCAGTCACTGACCTCATTTGAGCATTTAAAATAATACATTTCGAGTAAAACGCGTTTTAAAGTATGACATCTTGCTTAAAGTAATGGTATCTGCGTATACTAAAACACTTGTAGTTTTTGTTCTATTGAACAGAAAATAATAAACTTGGTATTTTTATGAATCTAATAAAATGGTCAATAAAATAAAATAAAAAAATTTGTTAATTTTTGGCAAAATTTGCAGTTTTAGGGTAGTCAGAAACCTTAAAAACGAATTACGGTTCGCATCTTCAAGCGAGGCCACATTCTAAACATTTTACTGGTCCACCCACTCTGACGCGTCTTCGAACGTGTCACCTATTAGCCCTACTATGCAAGAACTTCGTTCCGGTAGAAAGTATTACTTATACAGTTCACTATTTCTTGGAATCTTTTTAATTTTTTTATCTACCCTTATAATATAAATATAATCATAGCATTTAAAATCACTTAGTTTTGAATTTGAGCCAGAGGGCCAGTTTTATACAACTACTAACGATAATACGCTATGAATCCCAAGTGTTATTGCTTTTACTTATTTAAAAAATAAATTATCAAACGAACTATATTAACACACAAATGTAAATTTATGAACCAGATTTTTTTACTACAATGTGTATATATTCTTCATTTCGACTTAAAAAGACAATCCACAAAAGGCTTATCTTTAGAAGAAAATTACCTTTCTCCCCTTATTCAAAAAAAAAAATTGGGTTACAATATCATTCAAGGGAGTAAATAAAAAAGCCATTCACAAATTCGTTGATTAAAAGAAAAATTATTTTTATATTACAGGCTTTCTTAAAATCAATATATATTACTTTTAAAGCACATCGAGTTTTTTAACGCATTATATATGCAAATGATCAATTTAAATTCATTGCCAGTTTGATCGTATGATCTCCAGTGAATAGCTCAGGATTTATTTCTAATCTTTAATTAAAATCATTATAGTTCATTTTTATTAAATTATAATCATTTGATTTAAATTACTCATTTTTTTACGCAGGTAACTTTTTTAAAAAATAAAATGACTGAAAAGTCTTTAAGACTTTCATAATAACTTACGAATCATATTATTCACGATACATTCGTTAAAAAAAAATTGAGATCAACGTCTGACTGAAACAAAGACAATTGGCAGTGGACCTCGTAATTCTAAACTATATTCAAGTGACGAAGATCCCACTTTAGCTGGCAACCAATTCTCGGAACTCCCACATAATGCAATGAGAAGCCTTTTAGCCTCGGCAGATTTAATAGTCTGGATTTTGTTGCGTGGGTAAATATATGTAACTCTTTTAACCCCTTAACTACCGATCAAAAGTTAGACGATTCGCTCTTCAGTGCCACCGTTTTCCACATGGGGGCGTATATGGGGTGTACAGAAAGAGAAAAGAAAAGAAAAATAAGAAAATCCTTCTCTGAAATTGCGCGCGCGCGCGTCAAGGTCGCTATTTTACAATACAAAGTCTTCGGAGTAATTATATGGATGGCAGTGCACACACACACACAAAGAAACAATCGTACTTTGTAAATACGTATACCTGATGCAGTTAACGCACTGTCTGCGTGAGGCACATATATACGCTGGTGGAACTTAACATCCTAAAAGTTCCTAAGAGACTGCTAATCACACATGAAGTAGCACGCTTATCCAAAGGGCAGAATCCGTGACCTTCGTACCTTAAGCCGTGCAACTTAACCTCTAGACCAAGATTATCACCCTAGTCCGGAGGTTGTTACTGATTTATATAGATGATAACTCTACACACTCCCTCATCAGTGGGTCGGTGGATAGGCAAGCGAATGATATAGTTATTATAGCGAGCGTGTGGCAGAGGATTTGTTTGAGGAGTTGCGTCAGGCGAGTCTGACGACTTTGCTGCACCAAGTGAGTCTGGCGAGTTTTTGGTTGCTCTTTTTGCGGGTAGATGGCGCCATGACAGATCAGAAGGTTGTCTCCTGAATTTCAGCCAAGGTCACCAATGAAGTGGCACTTATCTGGAGGACAGAACCCACACGACTTGGGATCTGAAGCCGAGTAACTTAACCTCACGTCCAAAATGATCAACTTAGTCCGGAGGCTGTTACTGGTTTATGTATATATTATACCGTTACACACATATGTACTAGAAAACAAAAAGAATTATTTCATCTATATTAGATATGTCATCAGCTGATGAGAAAGTATAGAATCCAGCTTCACCAACAAATGAATATAATTAGGCACACAAAATACTAAAAATGAGCAAGGTACTCCAAAACATTATCAGAGAGAACTACACATCTTATCATAAAATCATCATATTCATAAGGAGAAAAATCCATTTCTAAGCATCATTGGTAGTTAGCAATCACTTTACGCAAAAAAAAAAAAGTATTTCAAAATATCATTCCCTTTCTTCAAAACATGACGATATTTTCAGAAACATTTGAGATAGAAAATACAGTTAACATATTTTCACAATTGTATTAACTATTTGGGAAATAGACATAAACTTAATAGAAAAAATCTAAATCTGTAAAAGAGAACTCTAACGCTTAATGAATAAGAAATGAAAGGAAAACATCATTAACACATACACAACCATCAAAACAAACGGTTGGCAAATAAACCACACACCAAACGCCTCACATTTACAGATAGTGTGATTTAAATCAGTACTTATCCTGCACAATATCATTAAAGGCATTTCCAACACACTCTCCAACTAAAAAGGTTGGGAGTCAGAGAGACAAATCTACAATCATAAATTAACCAATCATTATTCTACAAAATTGGGTTTAATACAACTCCACATCAATCCTTTTAACTCGGCCCCACACAAACTGACCAATCAACCATGACGTTTGCAATCGAAAATGTCCTTTTACGTTCGCTTCGTTAAATCTCGTACATACCAATCCCAATCTCTAGTCCGGCACTGGCACCAGGCCAGTCCGGCAAGTATCTGAATATTTAACCATTCCACTCAATCCTGCCTTTCAATTAAATCCGGCAGACGGGTCAAGTGTAATGTAAAATTCATGGGGACACAACAACGCATTTGTCACTGGTACCGTCCTTCTTTGCATACGTCTCCATTTGGTCCAATCGTGCCAACGCGCGTTACCCTTGGCAGCGTTTTAAAAGATATGCGGCGATTGTTGGCGTTAAATCACTTCTGACGGTTATATGTCGCCGTTAAATGTAAACGAATCGGATTCCGTGTCAAGTTATGAAATAGGGTGGGGGGCATGATATGTGGGGTTTTGTCGTTTTCGCGTGTAAGGCGCATTCGTTTTAAGAAGCCAAGACTAGTGTTTACGAGTGTGTGTGGTTTTAATTTGTCAGTGGAGGGTATTGAACGGAGAGAAACAGATTTTCTGGATGTATGCATAGGGTTGAATTTTATGGTGTTTTGGAATGAAAAGAACGTGAATATTATGACAATATGTGTTCTTTACTCTCATTGATTATGGTGTTTAATGTGCGTGAGAATCATGTAAATAAGAATTGAGAACAAGTTGGAATAAAACGATGCGTGAAAAGTGGAAATAAATTGTCTACTTTTGTGAATGTAATTTATAGCAGATGTAAATGCCAGCTTTTAAACAGATTACATTTATAATGTAATTATGGACGTAATAAAGGAGCAATACTTTACGTATATAAATAGAAAATTCTAATAAGAAGACGTTTCTTAATATTTTGAGAATACTGATGATATATTTTTCTAGCACTAGTTTTTCTTTCTTCGAAAACTCTTAAGATGGAAACGGATATGGATACTTACCGTAAAATCCGGCATATAACGCGCACTTTGAACACAAGAAATAAGATCAAAATTTATGGGTGTGCGTTATACGCCCATTCTCAAAATGAGAGCTTTAAAAATATGAAAGATGAGCATAAAAAAAATTAGACTTATACATTTTTCGCAATACTGTTTATTTAAAATAAATGGCATTCCTTTTATTAACTCTTTAGGGATTGCAGTACTAGAAATGTACTATATTTTTCTAAAGCTTGGAGAGTAATACCTCGAAAAATTGGCTTAAAAACATTAGAGCATTGCGCACGTTCATTTCAGGTTTCTTCATTTAAAAGGGGGGGGGGCGTTATACAGCAAAAATGCATAAATATTAAAAATTGCAGCTTGAAAGTATGGGTGAGCGTTATGTGCCGGATTTTACGGTAATTGTTAATTGAATATAACCAAAATATGTGCAAAAACGCTATTATGTCACGAAAAAGTTATGAATTTGATTTTAAAATATTTCTTAAATTAAAACTAATCACAACATTAAAATTTATAGTTTTTAAATTTTTTTTGTAAATACACTTTTAGTGTTAGGAAAAAAAGTACCGAGTAAGATACTGAAACACACGCACTACGAACTATTGTTTGAGTAAATTTTTCATTTTGAACCACTGCCAATTGACTAGGACAACAACTAAGACATTAATATATTCTCCAAACTTCCGCACCATTCCAATGCGAGGGCTAAAATGATTTAACGTGCATCAATTCATCTACATGGCGATTATTTAGCGGATTTTGTCTTGGCAAAAACAAAGCTAATCACATGCTCGTGGTTATGTCCAATCTGTTACTGTAGCCAAAATCGAGGTTGAAAGAGACATGGATTCACTGTAATATATATCAGCAATTAGTAAAGGAAGCACATACTGTAAAATGTACACCATATATTGAAATACTATTTATTTATATAAAAATGGATGTTTTTATGAAATCGCTTCACTCCAACGGGGTTCAACCGATCACTATGAAGGCATGTATTTTTGTATGTGTGTGTGTGGTGAAGGTTTTTCGTGCTATCCTCTTTGTTGCACCTCCCCAACAGGTGGTGCTACAGCATATCATCTTATACACCGTTGAATCAATCGCCAAGTGGTCAACATGTTCACCAAAAATTATGCCAAACTTGGCTCTGTCACCAATATTTCGATACGTTTCCAAGGAACCACCATTATGATGCAAGGAACGGCGTTGGTTGCGAATATTGCAACATAAAATACATTTGAAAGTAATATTAACGTATTACACATCCAAATATAAATTTCTTACACTATTTTAAGCGTTCATTACACAAACTTTGTAAAAATGTGTTACTTTTGCTGAGTAAAGATCAGCTTAGGAAGGTGTTTTCAAAAATCGGTGCTCAAGAGAGTTACGGCACGGTATAAATAAAAATAATTTTTATGAGCTATTAGATCTAAAAACTTAAAATTTAACAAATATGTTTTTTTCTTGTTCGGCTGAGATATGCAAATTTTTGTTTTGTTTTGTTTGTGTGTTTGTTTAATTTGCAATTCACGTAAAATTAACTCAATAAAAACTTCTTTGTCCTTCAATCTGTATTGTTTAATTTTTCAATTCACGCGTAAGATGAAGGGGTATACCAGCTAGTACAATTAGCTGCTGACTGAGTTATAATTTAATTTTACTTTAATAAAAAATTGAGGTGCAAGATTTTGCCGCAGAAATTCAAACATAACGTCATATATATATTGATAAGTTATTTACTACTTAGTACTTACATGATTATTTAACCATTAACTATCCACTGCTCTGTGTATATAGTAAAAATACATGGTTATGTATCGTTTTAGTTATTGACAGAGAGAAAGGTAACTAAATCCCAGCAATAAAGTTTCGATTGTATTCAAAAACATTCTAAAAGACCTCGCCTTTGATTTAAAAAGGACAGGAAAGTATATTTAAAGTATACAGGAAAGTATACTTCCTAAAGCAGAAGTATATTTATCTTTTACTCTTCCGCAACCCCCTCCTTTTCTCGGGAGTCGATTTCCACAAACTCGTTCATAGAAGATCTCTACTCAAAATTAATTATCACTGCCAAATTCCAAGCATGTGGATCTAATAGTTCCGAAGATCTCGAGATGAGCAAGTCTTTTTTTTCTCTAATATAAGGTTAATCACATTTAACAGAAATTATATTATCGTATATCACACAATCATACGGGTGATTAAGATTTGATAACTTGTGTAAGAAACTTAGGATCTCTTACAACGTGTAAAACACAAGTTCGTCGATGCAGATATTTCAAAGTACTGTGATCGTTTTGCGTAATTAATTATCAAGAGATCTACTAAAAAAGCTTTATAAATATGTTCAATAAGATGCGTACATAAAAGAGTTTACTATTAATGTTATACTTTCATTTATTGATGTATCTTTACATGACACAACAACGCTTTAATGAAGATACCAATCTGATGCTGTGTTCGGTTAGCTGGCGCAAATATCACCAAGCGGATACTTTTGGTGATGACACACTAAATATGCACTTATAAAAGTTACTTATTAGTATGTGACTAATTTTACTACCAAAAATCCCCTGGAGAACGAAGAAATAATTGGAATTATTGATATTTCTTCAATTACCATTAGCAAAATTTGGGAGTATAACCCCTGCGTCTTCCCCGACTAATCAAGCTTTACTAAAAATCATTTTTCTAGAAACTCTCTCTCTAACACTTCGTCCATCTGAGAATGGTTTTAGGCATACATTAAATGTTCAAGGCATACAAACGTACAGCTTGAGAGAAAAAAAGGAAGGGGCAATATGAGAATTTCTTGCACAAATGTCATTTTTACTCATTGTTCATTTTATGTGGTCATTTTACCATCCCCCCTTAAAACAATATTCAAAACTATAAAAACTGTATTAAAAACTATAAAAAATTCAATGCTTTTAACTAGTTTTTTAGAAAACTTTGAAATAAATATATTTTCCCCTTGTACTTACTAAATTTAAATACGAATTTATATCACAGAAGTGCAGTATACTTTTAAATTTTTACAAAAAATTCAAACCAGCAATCGGTATGTAAATACACTGCTGGCCACCGTAAATGCAACACCAAGAAAGACAAGAGATAGCACAACAAAATTTATTTTGTAGATAACATGTTGACCAAGTATCAAATGATTAAATTTATAGACTTCTGTGAAGTGTGGTTCCTGCCAGAATCAGTAGCCAGAGTAGCCGCCATTGTTAAAGATCACCGCTGCCACACGTCTCGGCATTGATTCAAAGAGACTTTAGATGTGTTCTTGGGGTACAACAGACCAAGCAGCTTCCACACGTTGACAAAGTTGATCTGGTGTGGCATCTGGGGGTGTAATCTGGGTCAATCGTTGAGCAAGAATGGATCACATGTTTTCTATCGACGAAAGATCCAAAGAGCGAGCCGGCCAGGGAAACAATTCAATCTGGTGATAGGCGAAGAACCTTTGGACAACGCGTGCCTCGTGTGGTCGCGCATTATCCTGTTGAAATATGGCTGTGGCCAAGCCCTGAAGGTAAGGAAGGACAACTGGCTCCAACACCTCGGAAATGTAGCACTGGCTGTTTAAAGTACCGGCAATGCGTACTAGAGGAGTGCGAGAGTGATATCCAATACCGCCCCATACTATAATACCCGGTGCCGGAACATTGTGGCGGTGCATAACGCAGCTGTTCAGCATCCTCTCTCCACGGTGTCTCCAGACTCGAATCCGACCATCGTAGTGTTGCAGACAGATGCGTGGCTCGTCAGTAAAGACAACTTCATTCCATTCTGCCGCCCACATCCTTCTTTCATCGCAACATTGGCGGCGGAGACGTTTGTGGTTCTGCGTCAAGGGTAGACCAAGCAATGGACGTCTTGCGGACAGACCACTCTGCTGTAAACGGCGTCGAATGATACGCGCAGACACTGAATGATGCGTTACAGACTCAATGTGCTGTGCTATGGTTCGTGATGTGACTGAACGATCCATCACTTCCATGCGCAAAATTTGCCTGTCCTCACGTGAAGTGGAGCACTCAGGCGGATTTGATCGACCACATCTTTCCGTCGTGCCCTCCTGCATCCAACGGTCACATACCCGCATAACAGTTGTTTGGTTTCGTCCAACACGACTACCGATTTCCCTGAAAGATAATCCACAATCACGGTAGGCCACTATCCTTCCTCTGTCGAACTCGGATACTTGATCAAAAGCTGATCGCTGTTTTCTACGAGACATAACTGATCGATTTTAAAAAAAACCACAAGAAAAACACAATTGCTGAACTTGAAATCGTCGAAATCTCCAAGCCTTAAATAGCGCTTTGAGGTGGCTCCACAGGCGTACGTGATGTGTGTCTGCGCTGAAATTCTAATCGTTTGCATATCTCACCTCCGTTAATGCATGATGTAAATTTCATGTTATTTGGGTGCTTCCTTCAGGGTGTTGCATTTACGGTGGCCAACAGTGTATTTTTAATAAATATACACTTCCATTAAATGCATATAATGTAGAGTGTGCAAAAAAAAAAACTTGTTTTGAGTCACAACCCAATAAAAAAAATTATTCCAATTCATATCAAAATTTTTTTTCTTTCACTTCTTAAAAAGTTAAATTCGGTCCTCTATATTGTACGCAATGAAAGGCATTTTAAATATATATCATTACTAATTTCATTTCAATAATGTTATAGTGTTTATCTATTTCAATATTATTTAATTCATTTCAATTATTCTATTTTCTATCCCAGGTTTATATTTTTGAAACATAAAACTCTTCTTACATTTCTTTCTCAAAGAAATCATCATTATAATCAATAAACTCAAATAATTGAAAAGATGTTTCTTTAATTTTAGAAACTAGTTGCCAAAAAAATAAGATTTTCAAGTTTCAAAAAGTGAAAAACAACAAGTTCAAATGTAATTAATCCAACAAAAACGACCCCAAATATCTTTTCAGATATACGATGTTTTATAATTCAATTTTCTCTTTTATATAATATTTCGGCCGTTGTGCAAAGAAATAATTCTGCCCTATAAAAGTATTAGTTAAAACCAAAAGGTGTATTTCAGGTAAAATTTCTAACACTTGAGTGCATCCACATTGGATTCAAGCCAAGTCTGAGTTTGAACGCTGAATATTCAACAGAGCTTCTTTGCTCGATAGGAAAACTTCACATGTAATATTCATACAACATGTTCAGATATTTGTTGCTACGCTGCGTAGTTATGCCTGTATTTTTTTTCCTTTAGCTTAGTAAGATTTCGACTGCTTCGGGAGGAAAAAAATCATGGATCATTCAAGTTCAAAAGGAAAAATATCTTTTTGATAATCAAGTGCATCTATCTGTAAGAGTTTAAATTTGATCGAAAAATGTGCCAAGTTCAATTTGAGAAAATTAATAAAAATGATTCCATGTTTTGGTTTCTATGTGTAGGAAGTTTAATTTGATTTTTTTTTAAGAATATCAATATTTTAATTGTTTTCTTCTATTACTAAAATATATTTAAGGGGATACAATACGATTCAATTTACAAAAATCAGCCAATAATCAATTTAAATTTGCTTAGCCTAAATTATACTTTGTATTTTTTTGTATAATCTCACAGAATTTGATAGCTTTATTTTTTAAAAAAAGCCAGTATTACAATAGCTTTTATGTTAATTTTTATTAACATTCCAATGAAAAATAAAAACTTTAAACTGATTTATCTCAGAAAGAAAAGAAAAACTAGTTAATATTCCTCTAATATGCAAGACTTTTTTTTTCCCTATCGTGTCAAATGCTTTGGTATCTTTTCTAACTATTAATATAAATATATGCAACAAGAGTCGGGCTATGCATTTTTAAATCAAAGTTATGTGTGTTGTATTTTTTTTTTTGCAAATAATATTTAAAATTTAAGTTTTATAAAAAAAATTTCGGTAAGCATTTATTAAAAATGGTTTTTACGAATAATCGTATTATCACAAAACCCGTACCATTTTTTGTTCAGCACAGTTCAATGACACGTAAATTAAACTTTATGTGTGTAAGACAATTAATTCTATAAGAGTAGCATTTAAAATTCATTTCATATGAATTTTAAAATTTTCCCTTAAAAAATTCAATAATTAAATTTTTATGTCACTGAGTACCAAAGCTGTTTTACATTGCGCATATTTTTAAGGGCAACTAAAAAAATTGTGAAAATCATAAAATAAAAAAAATATTTTTTTATAAGTCGTACCATAAAGCCCTTATAACTGCTATTTTTATTAATATGAATGCTAAATTAAAATGTGAACAGTAAACATGTCAAAACATTGTTTAAAATATTAATTTAGTTTGTATACACTGCAGAAATGTTTGGAAGCGATTTGATCAAATTATTTTTACTCATATCATTCTGCATAAAAAACGTTCGCCCTCCATAATAATAATAATAATAAAAAAAATTAGGACATTTTCCTCTTTTTTTATGCGACTAAGAATTTCTTATTCATTAAGTACTTACTACAAATGGATAAAAATTCCGAACTCATTTTAGATAGGAAAAAATGACAAATAATATACAAAATATGGAAGAAAGACGAGCACAACATTAATAAGAAAAAAAACTGTAAATAATACGTTACAATATATTAACACAAAATGGAAAAGTAAAAATATAAAAGTCGATAGTATTTGAAAAAAGACATGAAATGTGATACAAATTATACAAACTTGAGAGAAAATATTTATAAAGAATATTTGCTGCTAGTGGGTATAAATTTGAAAGGAATGAATTTGAACTTTTTTTAAAATATTCCACCAAATCACACAATATTTACAATAAAATAAATCATTTTCTACTTAATTTATTTTCGTTTCAAGAATTACTTATTCACATTTCTGAGAATTTTTTTCATGAACTTCTTTCCAAATTATAATAAATCGGCTTATGTTATCGATCGCGTTTTACTTGCAAGAGAATGTAAATAATTCTAAATTATTTGTCTGCTTTTTAGCGAAAAATCGTCTGAAGATTTGCGAATCATTTGTTAAAAGTATTTCAGTGCTGAATATTGGTAATCATCAACATGCTATTATGTCGAATTTTGAATAGAATCATAAAATAATATATTCATGTTTTAACTAAAATTGTATAATAAAAATATTGTATCCGTTGTAAAACTTCCACCATGTGTGTTTGAACACACTTTTCTAAGAGTTTGGTGATGATTAGTTTAGTGTTTATTTTCCAACAAGACGATTTAGTTTATTTCGCTAATTAAATTAGTTCATATATCTGAAATAGACCAACTTAATTATTCTGATTTTATAACAAACTTATGCACCATTTCACTAAATGATCCCCCCACCCTTAGAATTGAATATATATTCCATTTAAGTATATACTGGAATGTTATAAAAACATTTTCAAACAGCTACGATTTTTTAAGATGCTTGCTCCTAATTTATTCATTTAAAAATATATTTTGGAAGTTATATAAGAAAATCTAGAATTAGTCTATTGGAATATACGTAAGTGTATTTAAAATTTTACCATAACATTAAAAGTAAATAAAATTTACTACGTATTAAGTGTATATAGATTACATTAGGTAATATTTATTTAACTATTCATATATTATGTAACATTTATTCGTAAGTTCTATGTATTTTAAATGTATAAATCAAACCAAAACATTTATTGTGGAAGCTTTTATAAACATTTTTCATATTTAAACCACTGGCGCGTATGTATTTAATCAAATGAATTTAAACACACATAGCTTAAACATTTATATATGCTTTATGATTATTTTAAGTAAGTATTTTCAGTTCAGAATATGTATACAAAACAAGTATTAAGTTTATAAAGTTGTGTTCCGTAACTTAAGAAACGTTGGCATGCAAAAATACATTTGAACAGTAGCAACCATACGAAAAGTAATTATGAAAGGTAGTTTTATTTTAGCCTAATTAAATTTATTTTTAATCTATTTAAACGTGGTGCATTTTAGTTAATTGATTATTTTCCGTTTCGCCAGCATAAATATCGACAAGTTAGGGTTATTGGAGACAACATACAGTATATACATAAAAATATTAATAAATAGTAGGTTTCATTGGTTTTTCATCTCGATTTACTATGAAAAATACGCGACTGATAAAAGACTACGACTTGTTGTGCAAATGTGGTGGTAAAAGGTTACCAGCGGCAATATTCCGTTTGGCGTCTTTTATTTTTGGTGACTTTATCGGTTGCGTCGGTGAAACAGACAAGTACCATCAAATTTTATAACACTAAGCTATGACAAATTTCATTAAAAGGCTTGATATCCCCATTATTTATTTGAAGAAATAAGAAATTGGTATTGAACAATGTGATTAAATATCCAACACATGTATTTACTGCTTTTCATATTAAACAATTTTTTAAGAGATTCATCTAAAAACATAAAATTGGTATTTAGAACAGTTCATTTCAACCTTTGCCTTTTAGCACATTAATATTTCACTACAGCCAAAGTGATTCAAGTAATCGTAGCTTTAAGGAAGTGTAAATAAAAAGAATTCTACGGGGAAAAACGTTATTCTTCTCGAAAATCAAAATTTTTTAAGCGATGCACATTTATATCCCTAAAAACCTTATGCTAGTTTTTAGATCAATTATAAATTTTAAAAATGCTGAAAAAAATCCCATGTTATAATTTTCTACACACACAAAATAGAATTTTAAATTTTCAGAACATCCATTAAGCATAAAATAAATTATATTTTTTACAAAACATATAATTAAAAAGGAAACAGAAAAATAGTTAACTCAAGGAGTTGCTCATAAGGAAAATTTTTTCAAATGCTTTGTTATAAAATGAAAGTAATTTAATCTTATACTGAAGCGAATAAAGGCGTTGAAAATCATATCCGTCTGTAGCTTAAAATTTCCTTTCTCACAAAAAAGCAACTGTAAAAGGAAGAAAAAAATAAATAATAGGAAATCTAAAAGAAACCAATTTAAAGAGCGTTTCTCAGATGTCCACCAAATCCGTTAAGCGCTTGGAGTTTTGTGGAGGTTTAATAGCGAATTTTATCTCCCATCCCCTATGGATTCCAAAGTTCCGTATCATCGATCAATCAAATGGAAATTTTAGAAAAAAAAATTACCTTCAATCTTAATCTTTATTCCAACTGCAGTGTGTAAATCATAAAGCGATTAACAATTTTTTACAGGAAGGTTATTGAAAGCTTAGATAGATTTAGAAGTAGGAAATAAATATGGCTGAATTTCAAGAGGTGGAGAAATAAATTAATAAAAAGTTATTTAAGAGAAAGCAAAGTTTATGTCTGTAAAATATGTTTTGTTTTATAAAAACTCAATTAAGGAAAACAAATTAGCCCCTGACGGATATATACGCCACCTGCTGCCGGCGCATATATTCGTCTCCCTCAACCGGTGTTTTAATGATCTCGGACGAATATATACGCATTTCCTAAGTACGATCTTTTCTTTGCACTGCTATCATTAAAACTAATCCGAAAGCTTTGGAAAGGAATAAAACGACCACGACACAGTGTTTGAAGATTTACTTATTTCAGAGAAAAATGTGTTTATTAGTGCCTTATGTTCCCTCCCCCCAAATGCACTGCATACGGGCGCCAATGTCAAAAACGGTGACATGGGTGAGCGAATCACGTAACTTTTATTTGGCAGTTGATGGCTTAAGTAAATTGGACTCTAAGATGCCCAAGACCTGACTAACACCAAGTACCTATTTACCCAATTTATGAAATATTAAAGGCAAAACCTGACTTTGAAGGGGGACCCTAACATTCTCCGCGTCGACACTGGTACATTGATAGAAAACATTACAGTAGCGTCAAAGCCGTTGAAATTCATATACTACATACAAAATGTCACACAGAAAAAAATGTCACAAAAATAAAATTGCATAAATGTGAGTGAGTGAATATTAACGTCACACTGTTCAGCTACACGGGGGCTTTTGGCGATGGACCTCGTAATTTTGAACCACGGTCAAGTGACGAGAACGAAAAATCGCATAAAAAAGAACCGCACAAAAACAGGTTCTACTGTATTTTAATTGGCACATTGCATGAGGTATCTTACATTATTCTTCTGAAAAAAAAAATCCTTTTCGTATCCATTTTTGTGGGATGATATTCATAGTACGCATACATATAATTATTCAGAGATAAATTTCTATAAGCAACTAAAATAAAATTTAGGTGGGGGGGGGGAGTCCTGTATGGGTTCTCATGCGTTCAGTGTTTATGAAGAAAGTATGAAGGACGCTGCTTCACCTGATTGTTTGACAAAAAAGTGGTGCATCACTCGATCGGTTTATAATTACAATAATTTTCAGGAATCGTGTGAATTTTTCTCTAACCTGAATTATTACCCACAAAGATTAACAGGTTATGCAAGCGTTAGCGTGTGATTTTTATTCGAACAAAGGAAAGCTTTTGCCAAGTTTCGTCAACACATTTGTTAAAGAATAAAAAAATTTCTTTTTGAACCTGAATAAAACTCCATCTACCCGACACGAACGAAACTAGAAAAGACCAGCGAGTGAGTGAGTGAATATTAACGTCGCACTGATTAGCAATACGAGGGCTTTTGGCGACGGTCCACGTAATTTTGAAACATGGTCAAGTGACGCGGACGACACATGAGCTGGCATCTCCCCCTCTCCTAACTACGACACCACACTAATGGGAGGACATTTGAGCTCTCGACAGATTTAACGTGCATTGCTCCCCTACACGGTGGATCTTTAGTGGTACTGGGATCGAACCCATGACACGCTAGCCATGATCCGATGCCTAGACCACTTGGCCATCGCGGCCACACTAGAAAAGACCAACCAAAACGAAATTAGAAAAAGAACAAAGATTGAAATTATAAATAAATTGCTATGTTATTAGCCGAAGGTGCATTAGATCGCATTTATCAGAAGAAAATAAGGAAGCAAGGAGTGAGTTATATCAACGTCGCGTTAAAAAGCAATCCGAGGGCTATTAGGGACAGACATCGTAATTTCGATTCTCAGTTAGATGACGAGAATGACCGCTAAGCTGACCCCCCACCTCCCTTATACAAATAACAACACCACGCAAACAGGAGGACTGAGATCGACAGAGGGTAGGTTCACGAAACAGGATCTGTATTTCAATAATGTTAAAAATAGGTATTTTTAAGGAACATTTATAAACATTCTATTGAATAAAAATCTCCAGTTTCTTTAATTAATACTCTTTGAATCATAATACATACTTTAACCAGAGATTTTATGGATAGGATGCCTAGTTAATTTTTAAAAAAATATTGTTTGCACAAATCCGTTTTTTCCCACACACACACAAACAGTGAAATTTCATGATGTTTAATGCTATAAATTAAGTCAGAATATTTTTTGGAAAAAAATCCCTCGATTAAAGTATGAGAGTGTAATTATTAACTAGGCAAAGTTATAAGCTGTTAAATGCAGTAGCTTAGGAACAAATTTTCCTTATATGGTAAAATGTTAGTTTTGAGAAAAATGGATTTTAGTAATGGATTTAGTAGACTTTGACAGGTGGTAAAACATTTTCAAAAAATTATTAAAAATACTTCTACTGCACGTAGAATGATAATTTTTGCACCATTAGAAGCGTAGAAATGCATATTTTATTAAAATGGGAAAAGTGAAAAATGTGTTTGTGGGCCGAAATTCAAGAAAACCAATAACATACATCAGCCTCCTCTACAAGACGTATCTTCAGCGGCACCAGGAACCAAACATGCTACACACTAACTAAGAATTCGTAAATGTTACCATTTACTGTCTCGGCCAATTCAGAAAGGAAAGATCAAAGATATATCCCAGGATTCTAAATCTCACACTTATTAGGAAAGGTATGCAACCATAGAGAGGAAGTACAACGCACTCACTGATTAATTGGAATTAATGCCACTCTTTAGCAAGACGATGGCTGCTGGCAACGAGCCTGGCAAATCCGACAAAATCGTTAAATGATGAGATCGATATCGAAAGAAGTTATCCATTTCTTTCCTATTTTCCAAACACATCATTGATGGGCTTTAAATTATAGTTGCAATTATCTACATTGCACTTTTTAGTGGAGTGAGTGAGTGAGAGGATATTAACGTCGCACTGATTATCATAGCAACACGAGGGCTTTGGGCGACGGTCCGCGTAATTGTGAACCATGGTCAAGTGACGCGGAAGACATCTGAGCTGGCACCCCCTCTCCTAACTACCACACCACACTAATGGGAGGACGTTTGAGCTCTCGACAGATTTAACGTGCATTGCTCCCCTACACGGTGGGTCTTTAGTGGTACTGGGATCGAACTCATGACACGCTAGCCATGATCGGATGCCTAGGCCACTCGGCCACCACGGCCGCCCACTTTTTAGTGGAACCGGGATTGAACTCAAGACTCCACTTCTACACCGCCAATACGAAGATCGTAATCATGACCATTGGGCTGTCTTGTCCTTTTAAAATCTCATCTGGATTAGATTTAAAGTACTCAACTCCTTAGTCCTTAAAGTCTATATATTAGCGAAACAATGCAATTTACTTATAACTCTAAAATAATAATAATAAAATAAACACTTTGTTTAAAAAAGTATATATATATCAAAATGCAACCAACTTTGCACATGTGATCCTTAATCATTCAAGTATGATAAACTAAATATTTGTTTTTGTTAATGTATAATCCAAACTATGCTCTCATATAACCCACTTTATATATATATGAGACAAAAATTAAAAAGTATTAAATTCAGTCATGCTTTAAGGGGTCTCAGGACCCTTAACATATCTGTGCACTCGAAAAAATATCCTTCTTGAAACCAATGTAAATTAGCAATAAAGCAAAACAATCATTTGAAATTTTTATCACATGATAATCACATATATTTAAATTCGTTCTCAAATTTCCTAAAAATTTGAGAAAATTTAAAATTTATAAGAAAATAAAAATTGGACAATTTTTCAAAAATTTGAAAATTAGTATTTTACAGCGCGCAAGATTCTGAAGTACAAAATTGATCAAAATTTACAAAATTAACATTACTTGGTATAAAAATGTTCACTTTCAAAATTATACAAATTTTTAAAAAATTTAGAAAAAAAATATTTTTTAAATACAATTACAACGAAAATTTTAAAATTTTAAGAAAAAAATAAATTCAAATTCAAATTTAAAAAAATTATTAAATTTTTTTTTGAAAATTGAAGTATAAGTTATGAAGAGCCATATTTTGAACACGTGTATGAAATTTCAAATCGATCTCATAAATAGTTTCCGAGAATTTCTGCGCGCAAGCTAAAATTTGTTGCTTTGAGAAAAATGAAGTTAAAGCTACGAAAGAGATAGGGATTTTGTTTAAATTTCTCTAGTTATTTCTCAATAACTTCGGAACTTTTTACAGTATCAACAACATTTTGGTATCAAAATGCTCAGAAATGTTGAGGCTTTAACATATATTTTTTTTCAAAAAATTGAAACATTTGCAATTTAAGAGTCCTTAGCCTTCTTAAGCTTTATGTAAAATTTCTTGCTCAAGTACTGTTTTATGAATTAGTTTTTTAAGTACAGTTTTTAATATAATTTTCAACTCATTTTAATTGTAACGCAAGTAATCTCAAATTAAAGAGGGCGTGAGTGAGTATTAACGTCCCACTGTTCAGCTACACGAGGGCTTTTGGGGACGGTCAGCGTAATTTTGAACCATGGTCAAGTGACACGGACGTCACCTAACTACCACACCACACCAACGGGAGGACGTTTGAGCTCTCGACAGATTTAACGTGCACGGCGGTTCTTTAGTGGTACTGGGATCGAACTCATGACACACTAGCCACGATCCGATGCCTCTACCACTTGGCTACCGCGGCCACAATTAAGGGGGGCAATGACAGTTTTTTTTCAAAAGTAGAGAGAGAGAGAGATACGTCTTTATCTTGACTTATAAGCTTCTTTCAAAGTCCGATTTTAGAAAGTGAAAGGGGTATTATTGGGATTTTATTGGATAAAGCTTCAGATATACAATTTTAGACGCTAAATATTTATTTTAAATTTTATTTAACTTACAAACGGTTGTTCTTTTTAACTTCAAATCTTCATTTATAATTTTTTAACACAATTTTTAAATAATTTAAATATATTTCTGTAGTTTATACAAACCAAATGTGCATGGGTCAGTGTTTTATTAACGTCGCATTGTAAGTTAACATGAGGGCTATTCGTGAAATACCTCGTATTTCCGAACCGTGGACAAATGACGAGGACGACACATGAATTAAAATTAAATGCGATATTCCTTCCCAACCAGAGCGATTCATTTCACAAAACAGCACATAAATAGAATCTGCTTATAAGAAACCATTAAAGTCATTTAAAATGAAAATCCGTTTCACTTAATGAAACATTTACTGGAATATAAAGAAAAATATATCCTAAAAGTTTCAGAAATTTAATTTCAACAAAAAATGCACTTTGAATATACAGGGTGTTGCCGAATTCGACCGACAAACTCAGAGGTGATAATAGGCAGTATGGGGGATGAAAAATCAACATTGAACCCGAGAGTCGCAAATCACGTTTATTCGATGAAAATCACGATTATTGCAGCTGTTCGGGTAAAGGATGAATCAGGAGAGTGAGTGAATATTAACGTCGCGTCGCGCACTGTTTAGCTACGCTGAGACTTTCGGCATATTTCAACGTAATGCATAGATTTTATTCTGCATTGATTTAAAGAAGACTTGAATTCAAAACACTTTCAAGAAAAACATCCTTCGCTAATGCTAAAAATTCGTACGGTTGCAATATTTAATCCATTCATCTTTGTCGCAGTTACAGAATTTCAATTTAGACGCAATGTTTCCCATTGACAAAAAAAATCATTTGACATTAAAATATAGGAGATGATGTAGAAGTAGTACAAACGAAAATTAATTCAAATAATATGCAAGCATATTATAGTATAATGAACTTTAAACTAAAATGAAACAGGGTTTAAATATAATAACTGAATTTGAAAATTACCTGAAGAATAACCCGATAAAAATTTTTTGGTAGTTATCCTATTCTTTGACGTTAAGCGCTGAAATTTGATATTAGTAAATATGTGTTTTTACATGTCGAAAAACTTGAAATATCTACGTAATTTTAAAGATAATTAAGGAAAGTAAATATTAAGACTATAACAAATACTGTTACTATCGATATATTTTTAAAAATAAATAACTAAATTGCATCACTGACCGTTTGGATCCCAAGCAGCGCGATAGCACTGTTGAGGTTTTATGTAGAGAAAACCAAGTACATTTCCATCATTATGGACTACAGACGGTGCGTTACCGATTGTTGAAGTCAAGCGCTCAGATACACTGAATCAAGCACATTACACAGCTCTTTTTAATGTAAATAGTACATTTTACAGTGGGCAAAACAATACTATAGATCCGATTGGGATTCATCGGTGTAAATGAACAAAGCACTATCGCGCCGCTTCGTATTTCTCGACATAAAATAAGCGCTATCGTGCTGCTTGGGTCTTTTCCTACTCATTATGGGAAAGTGCGGTTGCGTTGTTTCGGATTCTTTGACAGTGATTTTTCAATACCCTCGGTATGAGAGGAAAAATCATATTGTATATTTATTATTGAGACATTTTTTCATCCCACAGGCTATTAAATCAATGGTAGGTTAAAAGGGTGACGCGAATATAGTTTTTCAATAGTTTACATATTTTAACACCCTTTTATAAGCTTCACTTGTATGTAACGAAATCTTTGAACACAATGTTTACCCACTTTAAAAGGTCAGATTAATTCGAAATTTTTCTCATTTGTCCAGGACCGATAGCAATACAATAATTTAATAACTTTGTTCCATTGTCCTGATCAGGATTAACGGTTTCCCCATTTGCAGATCCCATCCCGCATCTGGCGACTAAAAGATAAAGTTCCAAATTAGTTTGATTCACTATAAAAGGGTGTGTTTAAAAAAATAAACTATAATTTAAATTTTTTTAAATTTTCTTATCTCTATCCCAGTTTCATTGTTTTACAAATGCTAGAATATCTACGCATATGGCATTGAAATTAATTTTGTTAGGCAAGAAAACATCTATATTTTGAATTAATAAACAAAAAAAATTCGTTCGAAACGCCATGCATAGTGTAGAAATATGGCGTATTGAATCCTCAGTTTATACATTTGTATAATATACTCTGAATACACTTTAAGAAAAAACTTTTCTCTACCTTATATTTCCTCACATAGGATTCCCAGACATCATTCGTCTTCATTTATAACCACTGACCTATATATACGGCTCAACTATAGCTATCCATTTGGCAAAATATATTTTCCGTATACAAATGTGCATTTATTTGAACACGGGAAAATTCCGATAGCACATATTTCAATAGAGATATCCATTCATTAAAAAATTTATATTTCATCAATTTAAAAATATTAATACTCCGAGGGAAAAAAACAGTGATTAATGAACTGTCGTGATGTAAAATATCTCAAAACAGAAAACGTTATTCTATAACTTATCGATACTTATAAGAAATAGGATTCATTTTAAAATCTAAAACACACCAAAATTTTAAAAAATAAGTGAACATTTTCAGGAATCAATTAACATTTAAATTCTATGCATTTTTTATGCAGATTCAATTTCTTTTTAATGTCTACAGTTGTTTTCCTTTTTATATTTGTAATCAATACTTTACAAAAATGTTTACTTCATTATTAGTTAAGTGCTGTAAATATATCATGACGTCGTCTTAGAACTATATATTATACTACTTTTACTATGAATAAACTAATTTTAATCCGAAGCAGTATGTTATTAATTTTATTTTCATTTTTCAATATAAAATGTTTTATTTCTATACCAGAACTTTAATCTTTTAGAAAGTTCTTCCAGTATCTGCATCTCTACTTTCACGACTACTTACCCCTACGAAAAGAAAATCAACACATTTACTTTAATATTTACTGATTTTGAGTCCAAAATAAAAACAAATCAACCAATTTTATTTCCTTGCTCCTGAATCTTTTACAATATATACTTTAAAAAGAGATTCAGTTATTTTTTAGGATTAAATAGTTTTGATTATTATCCCAGCATTTTCAGTAACGTTATTTGGTGCGACAATGTAAAATCTGATTTTCTTTTGAACTTTTTTCCATATTTAAAATTGCAATACATGTTCATTTTTTAAAAAAATATTGCTTAGTCAAAAAGATTGGAAAAATATTTGAAAACAAATAATTTAAGATACAAAATGATTTTCATAATTTATTTTAGGCTAAGTTTCGTCTTTATATGTGTAATATTGATTTAATTACTATTATTCAAAAGATAAAATGTGGTTAAACTGTTAACACACAACGCTACCTTTTTTAAAAAAATTTCTAGAACAAATAAAATTCAAATTTGTTTGTTTTGAAATTTTGGTAGCATCGGAATATTAAAAAGAACCCATAAGATACAATTAACTTCTGTGAAACTAAGAGTACCCTCCCTCTAAATATGGAAACTAAGGAACAGATAGTCCGTTAAGGCGTCTTTCGAAATGAATCTAAATTATGTTGCCTACAGTTTAATGTACTTAGGATTATGTACTATTTATTGACGAAATCAATTCAACATTACCTTTCTTTAAAGAAGAAAAAAACCTACATTCAATTGAAAAAATAAATTAATGTTCAAAAATAGATCAAGACATGCAAATATCTCTCTCTCTCTCTCTCATTCGAAATTAAAATTTAAAAAAAATCTGCTTAAAAAAGGGCAGTGATTACCCTCATAGAAAGCACCCCACCCTAAACACAAAGAAAACAGCTTTGCTTCACTTAATTAATCTTCTAAAGAATAATTTGAAACAAAAACAATAATAGTTTTGATTAAAACAAATAAAGAGAATGAACTAAAATCCATATTTTGAGATTAATTAATAAATAGTAGCCAAAGTTGGAACTGTTAGATCGCACTATCTACATTTGTTCAGTACAATAAAGTCATTTATTACAACTAAGTTTAAAAAAAAAATTAAAAAGATAGTAAATGTAGCGACAGAATAATCCACTCTAAAATTGACAACGTTTTTAATGCAAAATTACATGTAGTTATATAAAACATATCTTCTACAATTGATACAAAATTCCTAATGTTGCTTAAAAATGATTAAATACCATATATTTTTGTTACGTTTTTACAAAAACTTTATTTCTGCTGTAATGCGAGTAGTTTTTTAAAGTAAAAAATCATGCAGTTACTGAATTATAAAAACTGACTCGCGCGCGTGAACTCTAAATATTTTTTAAAAAAACTCGTATTCGTTGTCTCATTATAAACTAAAATTGCATGACATCCAGCATTTTAATACCTTTTACTTCAAAACAGCTTACAGTACGTGATTTCGAAATATGTTCGGAGATAATTATATACTGAATATTTTTGCTTCAAAAGTGCAAATTACATATTTAACTATATATTACATTTTAGTCATTAAAATCCAAAGTACCGTTATAGAATTTTTTTTTGTTCAGTAAAGGATACATTTAATTTTTTAAAATATAAATTTCAGTCTAACATAACTAGGTGATTTAAATGTATATTTAACTTTTTTTTAATAACTTTTACGTAAGATAGGATTTCTATTAATGTTTGAAGACATTAAATCAAAATAATATCTTATACAGAACAATGCTGCACTTTCCGTAATATTAACGTAAGAAAATAACATTTAACAGCTAGATAAATATGTAAATTTATGATTACGTGCTAAAACATGACGTATTACACTATTTGTTAACAGTAATTTTAATCCTCAAAAGAAGTATTTCACAGATCTTAAAATATTTGAGCATAAAAGTAGAATTTCCGCTACAAAATTTTTTTTATTTAAACTTTAAACATATAAATAGTTTCTAGAAATGATGAAAGAATATCAATTTCTCTAAATTCTCATAAATCTTATCTATCTAAAGTTTATTTCATCGATACAGCGATAAAGAACAATGCACTAAAAAAAATATGTACAAAAATCTATACTTCAGCATTTAAATAAAGTTATCGCGCAACTTTTATTGGATGAAAACATTGAGAAAATAAACAAAAGGAAAAGTAAAACACTCCTAGCTATTTTAATTATTTTACTAGTCCTCAAGAAAAGCGAAAACTATAAATAAACAAGAAATATTCGACAACGTCGACTATTCATCATAAAACAAACTTTTTTTGAAAATTTTATATTATTGTAATTAAAATTTTCATTTTGTTTAATAGAAAAACTTTATTCATCAAATGTTTTATTAAAAATATCCTGTTTTATGCTTTTTGTTAGCATTTTATGGTTTTTTTATTTATTTTAATTCAAAGCAATGAAAGGAATTTGTTGTCAAAATATTTTAACGATATTTTGGAAAAGGTGAAAGTAGTACTTTAATTGAAATTTGGCTGCGAGCTTCAAAGGAGGTTTTGATCAAATATTCTTATAAAGAATACTTTAGATAAAAAAATTCTTTTAAAGAAATTTTTCTTCCTTAAAATAAAATATAGAAACATTGTAAATTGAAAAATATTTAATATCGATAAAAAAAAATATTACGAATTTGTTTGAAGTTTCTTATAAAAAACAACTGTTGTAAAAACGCTAATTAAAATATTAATAAGCGCTCTATTGCGAAGTTATTTTAAAAGTATATATTCATTCTTTTAAAATAAACTTGGGATCCTGAGTTTACTGTGTTTATAAAAATTCTTAGGTGCAGGACACAAATAAATATTTACACTTAGATTATTAATACATTCCCTTTAATTAAATTTCTAATAGATAGCAAATAGATTTTTTCCGCGAGGAAGTTAAACTTCAGAATATAATAAATAACTTTATAGTTTCTTATAAAACTTTTAATAATACACTTTTTCTCAAAAAATTTAAAAGGAAAACGGTAGAAACGGTTTAACCAACGGTAGAAAAAGAAAAAATAAATCATTTTTCACCGTTTATATATAAATTTTCTCGTAAACATGAATCCAATAGAAGTAGTCCGATACTAGAATCGTTTGTACTTATCGAACTTCCAGAATTGTATCATTGGAAATTATATGAAACTAATATTTCGTTTCTGGAAATTTTTTGAATGAAGTTTAAATTACGTTTAAAGAAAATTCTTTGAATTCTATTAACTTTTTTATATAAAGAAAATTATTTGAAAGAAAATTTATGTTATTTTATAATAAAACGTTAATCTTTATTAAAAAATGTTGACAATTCCATTGAATTTCTTCAACATTAGTTTAATACTAAAAAATCGATTTAGTACGTAAAAATAGTATTTAATTCTGAGAATCATTTTGTTTAATACAAATTAATGTTTATATTTTAGTTAGCTCTTTGAAATAAATATATTGTTTAGTTATAGCTCTTTAAATATCTTTCAGTTATTTTGTGGATTTCGGCCAGTCGAATGTTAAAAATATCAAAGTTATATTGTTTTCCCATGTTTTATATGCAAGGAAAAACGATTTCGTTAAACCTAAACTTTTTTGAAGTAGAAAAATTCAGATTTTCGTATTTTATGAATTCAATCGTGCATTTTGAAAACACAAACTATTTCTGAAATATCAAAAATATCATTACCCCCAAAAGAAGAAATATCTCACAAATAATGGCGAAATTATAAAACAGTCAAAGCTTTCTTTGTTATTATATCCTCTGATCTATTGAGATTTTCAAATCCTTAATCATACTGTTGATCTTTAAGTTAAGCTGTTCCATTTGCAGAAAAAAAGTGACCCTCAAATATTATTTATATTAATTTATTTTCCATATCACTCAAATGTCAATAGCGATGAAATTTTTTTTTGCTAGAAAGCTTTAAAATTTTTTAAAGAAATGCAAATTACCTTGAGGAAGTATACCCTCCGACCCCAAAACGAAGACGCACACAGGAACCACAAAAACGCAGAACCTGGTCAAAGTTAAATGTCTTATTCGATAATCCATATTCACAAACTTTATCAGCAAATATTTTCTTTTTAAAAAAGTATTTTTTCTTTCTGCCAATGCTTTGTCAATCCACTTCACTTCGAAAAAAACCCAAAATTTTTAAAATCAAAACAAGTGCCGGTCAAAACTTTGACATCGCACGAGATTCGGCAGACGATCGTGCTCTAGAGGCATCTTCGGACGACACAAACTCATTTCTCCCGCTTCAGAATCGTCTGTTCTCAACGTTCCAAGCTCTCGGCCATTTATTGGCTCTCTCAGTGAAACTCGGAAAGAGAAGGTTTGCTAGAATTTGGCGAGCTATCGCCCGCTTAGTTAACAGTTTCAAGGCACGTTTAGCAGCGACAAGTGTTTCGGCTGTTTTGATTGGTTGGAGCGCTTCTTCGCGCAGTGTTTTTTTGTTCTTCCTTCACCTAAGTGATTATCCAATCTCTCCCGAGTATCTTAAACAGGTGAATAGTTGTTGAAGGTGAGAAGCGGTTTTCTGACGCATGTCACTGATAAGATGTCAATGGCTAACTATTTATTGAGTAAATGAAGCTTAATTTAATGCACAAAGGAACATATTGATATTTCTAAAAGGGGGAAAAAGCAATTTTAATTACAGTCGACTCTTGATAATTCAAAGATGGTGGGACCAATGATAAACTTCTAAATATCAAGAGTTCGAATTATCAAGAGGGTGGAGAAAAACTCCTAAAATACACGGGGAGCAATTTTTCTCTAACACATTTAAATTTGAAACTATGTAATAAAACAACAATTGTACATATCTATAAAATTACTTTAAAGTATTTTTAAAAATTACATATATTATACATTATAAATATTATACAGAAATTAAAAGTCCTGTATTAAAATAATACATTCAATACATGCTTACACAATCCTACGCATCTCTTCTATACAATAGCGGACCATCCTTTCTGAACACATGTGTAGCAAGGCCACGTATTATTGTTGCTGTCGTGTCCTTCCCGAAGGGAAGGAATAAAAGTTGCCAGAGCCTGTGAGACAGGTTGGACTTCTTAACGATAGATGGCAACACCACCTATCTCCAACTCCACAATTTAGGCATGGAAATAGAGGGGAAGGAAATATTCTCTAGCTCCGTGCACTCGTGGCTTCTGCTGCGACCACCCACAAGATTTTTGGACCCACTGATTTAACGAGCACATACTCCGTGTGTACACGGTGGTATTTGGTGTCATCGGGCATCGAACCCAGGCCCTCCGGTCTGGAGTCCGATGCTCTAACCACTAGGCTACCGACGGCCCAAGCCACGTATTAAACGAAAGATATGGATGGCTGACAACAGGTGCGATTGGTCTATTGTCCACTCGAAGAAAGAAAGCAATAAAAGTGTCTTTTCACCTGAGGAACCGGAAAACACAAAGAAGGGGGTAGCAGACAGATGGTCATCAAAGGGGCTACGTTTCACGATAGAACATGCAGAGACAATAAATATTATACAACGCAAAACTTTTAAGATCCAACCTGTTTGCCACAGGACTGTACGCGGCAGGGAGTGTTCGAATAGTCGAGAGTTTTATAAGATAAAACTTCGAATTATCGCGTGTTGTAGTCTGGCCAGGCACAGATTTTACTTCGAAATATTTAGTGTACCAAAACGTATTGTTTTAGTTCGAAATATCAAGAGTTTTTCTAGGGACTGAGCATATACTTCAAATTATCGAGAGGTTCGTATTATCGAAGGTTTGAGTTATCGAGAACAGACTGTATTAACGGAAAGATTTGGGTCCTGATGAACTAGTTAATGCTGTATTATTTTATGTTTAACGAAAGAATACTATACACACACACAGTAATCGAATTCGATGCCAATAAATATGAGAAACAGTATTGATGTAATCATAAATCAGTTTATTAATTAAAAGTTGACGAATACAAGTATATTCAAGAAGAATTTTAACTGTTTGTTTTTAAAATTAATTGTTATAAAAAGCTCTAATATTGTAGGGTCGAGTACCAATTTTTTTTACGTTTCATTTCCCCCCCCCCTAATGGATCAAAGTTCTCCAAGTTTACGTAACTTCTTTGTAAATTGGTTATTTTATAAATCCCTTTCCGGTTGGAGGAGACGTATTTAAGTACAGTTGAGTCACGAAAACTCGACTTAATGAGGACGGAAGGGGGATCAAGTTTGTGAAAATGCCGGGTTATCAAGAATGGGATTAAAAAAGAATCAGCATGAGTGTTTCCTCGCAAAATATTATGCTGCACTTGCAAGTATTGTTTGCTTGAGAATATATTTCGATAGAAAATAATCTTCACAAATATCCTTAAACGAAGAAAAAATACGTAGTTTATGAACACATAGAGCATATTTACTACATGAAATGAAAAATAATGTATACATAGTACAGTAATTTACCCGATCAGACACACTTCAAAAAATACTTTTAGAATCTATAATGAAGCTCAAGTAGCTGACTTTGCAAAAGCTGTTTTCTTTTTCTTCTTTATTTTAGCGAAATGAATTTTTTATAGAATGGGTTATGACCGAGTTATCCGAAATGCCGGGTTATCCAGTGCCGAGTTTTCGGGACACTACGGTAATAAATTTTTATAAAACAATTATATTTTTTTAAAAAAATATTTTGAGTAAAAAAATGCAATAAGTATGTTAATAACACAAAGAAAAGTAATCGTATTCTGTAAGATCAAAATAGATTAATAAATATGTTCGCTTAAACTTGTACGTTTAAATATACAAATCACGGTACTCACATTGAGTGTGTAAATATACCCCCAAATATAGAATAATTTAAAATTTGCAATTCTTTAAACTCAGACGTGTGAATGTTTTATTAAGGAGCACAAAAACACAACACCATGGCTATTGGCGAAGCACCTCATAATTTTGAACCACGCTCAAATGACGAGGACGGCATCTGAGATGGAAGTCCATATTGCAACACCACGCCACGGGAGAGCTTTGAGTCTCGACAGATTTAATATGCACCAGGCCCTATACTCGGAGGGTCATCAATGTTACTAGGGTCAAACTCATGACATGCTGACAACAAGTCCGAGATCATGGCCACTATGCTACCGTAGTCTACCCAAAAATTGAGACGAAATAATAGTAAATTATAGGCACATGTATTCGTTCATTTGATTTTAATAAAAATGTAGCTTTGATTTAGTTTGTTCTTATTTTCATCAAAATAGATGGTTTAGAACAGCGATACTTAACTCACGGCCCGTGGGATGCATGTGGCCCACCTGACCTCTTTTAGTGGTCCTGTCACGCCCTTTGCATTAGGAAATTCGGTTATTTAAAAACAATGCGTTAAAAATTTAGCGAGAAATTTCACCAATCAAGCAAACAAATATATCAATTTTGCTATCGATGTAGTTCTGGTATGAATTTGAGAGATAACTTTTTTGATTTTGGAATTGTAAGGGTCAGCGATAACAAATAACAGAGTGAACTTATGATCATTTTATCGGTGGAACTAATTTTTAAGAAACTTTCATGTTTTCCGAGCGAATAATATCTTAAGAATATATATTGCTTCAAGTCTAATCGTAGAGAAAAACAAACAGGAATCAACTCCTGGTTTGATTTGTGTGAAAATATTATACTTAAAAAGATATAATTTTGCTCGTCGCTGTACCACTAAGCCCAAATCTTTCAATGGCTCTTTTTCTTGAGGAACTCTTTCAAGCGGAGATAAATTGGCCTTCTTAAAGAAATCTTTGCAACAGCAACAAAATATTTTGTCGGTGGTTATGTCACAAAATGCAGAGGGCAACAACAAAACCATGCAATAAATTTTTTACATTATATATATATATATATATATATATATATACATTGATAAACATATGGAATTGTAATGTATTGACTTATCAATTAATCCAGAAATTGTTACAGTGTTTCTGAAATGCCTACGATGAACTATCTGATAAATTGAGCAATTTTTCTCGAATTTTTTTTTTTTATAAAATCAAAAGGAATTTTTTTTTGAACAAATTTGAGACAAAAATGCGCAAACAAGTCTGAACTAATTTCAAGCAAATAATACTGATTTCAATCTGGAATTCAGTAAACGCTTTTTGCTGCACTTCATAAATTAATAGCGGAAATAAAAATAAGTGAGACTTCGTCAAAAGAAAAAAAAATCAAAGTATCAAAGTACACAGCTCAGCTCGGTTTTTATCGGTTTCAATGGGCTTGGGATCCTATATGAAAGGAAATAGAAGTTACTCCATTACTGGGTTAAAAATGCATAAAGCCTATTTTTTTGTGAGTTGAGTTTGATAGAGTTTAATATAGTTTTAAAATAAAATCCAAAATTATGAGTTTAATATTTTAATTTTCATAAGTTTTCAACATTTTTAATGTATTTGATCTTATAGTGCCCCCCCCCCAATCCTCATGTTGCGGCCCGCGTAAGATAGTTGTCATCAGTGGCGCAAAACAGGGGTGTCTCCAGGTCCAGATCCCCCCCCTCCATATCTCTTGATTTTTTTTCTCCATTGATTTTAATCCTATGTATATAGTAACTAAAATTTAATGTACTTGATATTAATAACTCATTTTATTAATTAGTGATAGTTAATTACTGAATAATTAATTTTTTATTGTTTTTTGTTCCAAAAAATCGACAAAGTCAAAAGAATATGTTAGGTGGTGTATTGAACATGATATGAGAATGGTGGTCTTTCGACACTGGATCCCCCCCCCTAAAAATTCCTGTCTGGGCCACAGGCTGTGATACATATGTGGTCCGGTGGTATTATAGGTTGAGTTCCCTTGATTTAGAACGATAGCAACGTCATACATCCCAATTTAAACTTATTATTATTATACGACAAAACTTTAGTATTTAACTGTATTCTTAACACTATCAGTAATCATTATGCTTTTGATAATTGAATCCTGAAGCTTGAACCACTAACTTACGATTAGTGACTAAAAAAGGTATCACCATACACTCACAGCTAATTGTGGAGTGACGGCAAATTTCGGGCTCACCCGCAAAACGGCTGATTTTGCATCATCAATTGAATACATCATAAAGAAATAATATGATTATGTGTGTGGAAATCAAATTTAATTTCTTTAAAAGAAGCGAGAGAAGAATATCTGTAAAGTTTAAAATTTAATGGTAGAGGATAAATGTATTTTTGCTAGAATTTTTATTTATAACCCCTCGCAACAGCCTTTGGGGTAGGTTTTTAATAAACGCATTCTTAGCAAATTTTTATAGACAAAAACTCACTAATTAAATTTAAATCCATAGGTCAAAACTTTAGGAAACGGGATTTTTTTCTTTACTTCTGCGTCACCTTTGACAGTTGATTTCACTAAAACCCGTTCTTAGCGGATCTCTAAGCAAAAAATTAACCATGTTTACTAAATTTCAAGTCTAAAGGTTTAACAGTTAAAAAACGAGAACTTTTAATCTGGTCGCTCCCTAAACCTCTCTTAGGAGTCGATTTCCATAAGACCCGCTCTTAGTGAGACTCTACTCAACAAAAGAAAAATGTTCGACAGGTTTTAAAGTATGTTAGTCTTATAGTTCAAAAATGGGAATCAATGTTATCTATAACGCTTCGATTTCCGCCTAACCTGTTTCTAGTGGATGTCCACAAAAAATATGCTCACCAAATTTCATATCTTTAGGTCTAACAAACTGGGGTATCTTTTGAGAAGTATTTCTTCTGTATATAGATTCATACCTTATTATTAGAACATCAGTTGGTGAGGTTGGTTTAAAAGTAAGCTACTGAAACAACTATTACTTATATTGATGTATAATTGGTTTAATAAAAATAGGACACACTGATACAAAATATAATGGTAATTTATATATATATATAAATCTGTCCTTCTCTCTATATATACTCAGATATATAGTCGAACTTCTATTTAATGAAGCCGCTAAATCCCAAAAAAGAGTTTATTAGATGGAAATTTCTATATATAAAGGCTCCTCTTTCAATATACTTTATAAACCACACACAAAATTTTTTAATTCATAATCACTATATATTAGGAAAAGTAATTATTTATTCACATTTTTTGTAAATTAATATCTATTTATTTTATATATCTTACCCATCACAGAAAAAGAAAAACTGCAAGGAAAAGCAAGAAAAAAAAAAGAATGTCGAGGAATGTGCTGTACTGTACTTTCAATATTAAGAAACAATTTTATATTAAAATTAATGAATTTTAAGGACATTTTCTGATTTAAAGCATGCAAATAATTTTATAAACTTACTTTATTTTATAACTAGAAATTCTAAAAAAAACTTGCATTTTACCACTTGTGTCCTTAAATTTAATTACTCATTATATCTGTAAATTTTGTTTTGAGTTCTATTTGTTTACAAATTTTTTTTTTCATAATACGTCTCACATCTTTGCAATGCACCAAAAATACCACCAGGTGAATTTTTCAGTGTCTTTTCTTAAATTTTTTGCCATCCATTACTAACTACTCATTTCTATAACGCAAGGTCTGGAAATCGCAACATTTTTACCTCGCATTGTGTGTATCCACTTCAAAACTACCTCGTCGATTTCTTCATAGACACATGTTCTTAAACGTTTTGAACTAGAATTTGACGAATCGTAGTTTAGTAACTTATCTCGATTTTTTATAAAAGTTGATAAACTGTTTGTGGAGGCATACTTAATTAAAAAGCAACATCCTTTTTCTCGACGTCTTTGTCCACTTCCTGAAGAATTGATTTTTTTCTTTGATGCTAAAGCACTTACGTTTTGTCATTTTCGAGCTAAAAGAAATGAAGTTATCAACACTACTAATTAATACTACAAATGAAAGACTAGGTCAAGTAAATGGGCAAAATTCCACTGAGGGTGAAAGGGGATATCGAAGATCTTTCTAGTGAACTGGACAGTGGGATTTTAATATTGCAGTTCTAGATGAAACGCCCAGAATTCTATTGCTCTTGGTGAGTTAGGCACCTAGTAAAACCAGTTCAAGATTTATGACCACTATAAAACTTGTTAAAAGAGAGAATGAAATGTCCAGAAATACTTCAAAAATATGGAGGGGGAAAAATTGAATCACAAGGAAAAGTTTGTTGTATAGAAAATGCACTTCACTATTGGGAGAGAGGGGCATATTACGAAAAAAAATCGTGAAATGTTCTTGGATCCAAGAAAAATTCGCATCATAGAGGTTCCGCTGTTTTTATAGCAGAAAAGCGATTCACATCACGAGTTCTCTGGAACACATACAGACTTAAAATGTGGTATTAATGTTTCTTTTGTTGAGTAGAGATCCGCTAAGAACGGGTTTTGCCGTAGATTGATGGAACATTGTAGAAAATAATTCCCGTTTTTCAATTATTAGACATACAGACTTGAAATTTGATAGGCAAATATATTTTATTGATTAAAGATCCGCTAAAAATGATTTTTTCCGAAATTGTCTCCCAAGAGAGAGGGTGGGGTTAAAGATAAGAAAAAATTGTCTTTTTTGAACTATTAGACCTACAGACTTGAAATTTGGTAGGTCTATCACTTTTATTGAGAAGAGATTCATGAAAAACGGATTAAGCATAAATCGAATTTCAGAGGAAGTGTACTACGGGGGCGTGAAACATAAATATGCTTCTGGTGAGCAAAATCAAGTTCTTTCCTTCTAAATCAAGATATGAGGTATTTAAGAATATTTTTGGATATAACCGGAAGCTTATTGCTAGAACTTAGATACCTCAGTTACATTAAAACAATGTACAGTCATACAACATCACGAAATACTCAGCGAAAAAGGTGAGTAATGACTAATATTAATACATTAGTAGTGATGCAGAAAAATAGTTAATTATATTTAAATCACGCTAACACTCGTGTATAATAAATACATAGAAAAATTATGACAGATTTTTAATACTTAAAATAATTTAATAATATGTATTGTTTTTTTAAAAATAAAGACATTCAAATACGATAAAATTTTCATGTCAAATACAATTGATGCTTTTGGAATTAAATGCATATATTTAAAGAATAGACAGTAATGTAAATGAAGATTACGAGAAATTATTTTATATCGTACGGGAAAAGTTACCTTAATCCACCGAGAAAGTTGCTATTGTATCCCTTTGCTAGAGCAACAAAATCGAAATAATGAACGAGATGTAGTGAATATAACCATAGTCAATTGATAAGTACTTAAATTAAGTAGAAATTGAACCGTAAATTTTAAAAATCTATTTGGGTGTTGTATTAAGAGGCTTATGTTAGTCATAGAATAATATTAATTAGACTGTATATTGTTGTTAATTTATTTTCAATTTCATTGCATATGTTGCCATTAAAGCGCATAGTTCTGTAAGAAAAGCTAGGTATTTCATAAAATAACTATACAAGTCAGTTAGAGTATATAATAGATGAAAAATTGCATGTTTTACCGAGTTATTCTATGAAATAATTAATGATAGACCATTAAAGTGTAAAATAAATAATTTCGAAGTTATTTTAAGGATTAGTTGATCATAAATAACTAAAATATTTCGAAAAATACAATTTATCCCTAATGCAGATGATTAATTGATAAATAATAAGGGAAAACACAGGTGATATAATTTATTTTATTGCTCATATTGCTAACATTAGTTAAACAGAAAAGGGAAAAATAATATGTTGCAGAAATAGTTACATTTAAATATTATCAAAAAATTCTGGCTGGGAAGGAAAACTGTTGCTTCATAAAAGCATCGTGTAAATGTTTTCAAACAAACATGAAAGGAGAACATTAATTTAAATTTTATTAAAAACCTTTATTTTACTTTTCATTTTTTATTAGAGCAAGGATGCTGTGATAACATTTTGAATTACAGTTCAAAATTGACTAAATGCAGCTAGAACAGGTTCTAAGATCTTCCGAGTGTCGTATTTCATATTTTAACGTTCAAGTAATCGTTATTCAGTAGAATACCAAGGTAAATCATAGAATTGAATGATTTTGTGCACTTTTACTTACTTGTCTAGTTATTTCACGAAATACCTAGTTATTCTGTAAAATAACGGATTTAACACTCTAACGGTAACACATACATTAAATCTTTCAAAATACATTGAATATTTTGCTCGCTTCACACATTGACCAATACCTTATACGTAGACATTACTTAATCAAATCTTAAAAACTTTGAATTTATTTTTGTAAGTAAAACAAAAATTTCTACTTTTTATTACATTTATAAATATGCAAAGAAAAATAAATAGAAAACTAAAAGAAACACGTTTATTTGTCTTACGATAAAATATTGAGAACACCGGTGCAGCTCTAGTGATCAAGCCTCACGATTTAACTTTAATATTTATCGTCTGTACATGTTTGTAATTAAAAATTCTATTTGTTTTGGTGTATATTGTTTGCTTTATATGATTAAACAACTGAACGGAATAGAAAATTAAATCGTGAATTTTGATCACTAGCGCTGTATCTTTGTCCTCCACAAAACTTTCGGCAATATTTAATTTGTCAAAAATAAGGCTGCTTTTATTTCTTGTGCGTTCATTTGTTTTAACAACTGCACCGTAAAATTCGGCGTATAACGCTCACTTTTAACACCAACAATTAGATCGAAACTTAAGGGTGCATGTTATACCCCTGGTATAAAAATGATAGCTTTAAAATTAAAAAAGAGAGGAGCATAAAAATAAATTTAGACTTCTTAATATATCGAAAAAATGCTTATTTTAAAGATATGAATTATCTTATGAACTTAAAGAGTTACAATTCTAGAAGGATACTATTTTTTCAAAAGCTTGGGATAAAACCTCGAATAAATGACTTGAAAACATAAGAATCCTACATAATTACATTACAGGTTTCTTCGTAAAAAATGGAGTGTGTACGGCGAATATGCATCAAAATTTTTAAAAAATGCAGCTTGAAAGTATAAGTGCATGTTATACGGTGGATTTTACGATAATTAATATCTATTCAGAATTTCGTTCACGTTATTGCGGATTTATTACACACAACTTTACGGTTTAATCAAAGCTAATAAGTGAAATCGTTTTTGAATGTAATAAAAATAAAACTGCATGGTCAGTCATTTGTTAATTATAATTGATTTACTAGTGCTAAACAATAATGTTTAAATTCAGCTGGTTGTAGCAGACAAAAAATATAATTAACGTTGTATTCTTTAACAGTATATCTATTAAATATAACAATTATAACCAAGCAGAAAATAAATAACATTACATGCAAATTAAAATAAATTAAAATAGCAAAGTTATTTGAAATGAAACAATGACAAAATAAAAACTTACCATTCAAGATATTGTTGCTGCTAATGCTACCTGATCGGCAGTGCCGGATCGAGGCCCAAGAAAAGGGACGTCTTAAAACTGTTTAAGGCCCTGGGCCCCTATGCAAAAGTAGGCCCTACCTGATATCTTTAAAAGTAGACAGTATACAACATGTATTGTCAAATACTCGTTCAAACAGTAATTTGAAATAAATAAATGTGCACTGCTCACAATCTCAAAGACCTATCCTCAAATCGGCTCGACCGATGGCCGCATTTCGACTAAATAACTTGAATGATTGTTTATGTAATTAATCCTAGACCAAGACATGGACAACGGTCATCACATAGCAATGCAATCTTACCACTTTTGCCAGTTGGCATGCAATTTTAAATTCCTTTTTTTCGGAGATTATATACGGGAATAAAATATTTGATCATATTAAAATTATCTGGATCATGTTCGTATTAAAAGGAGTCAAGAACAAAACGAGGTTCCCACTGAGAGCGAGGTCCTGGGTCCGGGCCCAGCTAGCCAATGCCTTGAAAGGGAACTAGGACATCGTACACATTCAAAAAATCTATTTGTTTTCAATTTTAATATTAAAAAATAGTGTATATTTTTTCTGAATCGAAAAATGTATAACATATATATGTTCTTTGATAAAATAACCTTAAAATATGAAAAAAGTAAGGGACAAAAATGTAAACAAACGCTTATAAATGTTTAGTTTTCTTATTTTAATCTCCAAAGCCTAATTTTTTGCTTTTAGGTATACTTTTAAAATGAACTATTGCACTATGTGGTTTCAGATTTTTCATAATTCTATGCAGGATACCTGGGCACTAAGTGTGAACGTATTTTCTTTTAGTCGAAGTTGTACATATTTTCTTAAAAGAATTGTCTTATGTGTGAAAAAGGGAAAAAATAAAAATTTTCAAAGTTCCAAAGTTTTATAACTTTTTTAAAGAAACTATCTTAATATTTTACTTAAAAAATAGGTTCACTGTATTTTGTGTATGCGAAAAAATATTTTATATATTTAAGAAATACTTTTTTAAAAAAGTTCCTAAGCATAAGCATGTATTATGAGATCTCAAAAATTATGTCCAACTTAAAATAAACAGAAAAAAATTATTTTAACTGGAAAATTATTTTTTTAATTTCTACATAATGATTAAAGTATCTTTATTAAGATCACAAAAAATATGAGCTATATTGAAGAGCTTTGAAAATATATGCCTCATAAACAAATAGTCTTATTTTTGGCATTTTACTCTTTTGGGCATGTTTTGGTACCCTTAAGACCCTTGTGGCAAAAGACTATTTCTTGAGCCTGTCGGCAGGTGACAATACAATTTGGCTTGGTATTTCAGATACTAAGAGTACAATGAAAACCAACGCCATTTATATCTGATTTTGGAGGTGAATTATATATTTGCAATAACTGCTGAATAAACATCTTTCAGTTAAGGCATCAAAAGGAGAGCAGAGCGTGAGAAAGAACGACCTGTGGTCATAAGGGTAAATGAGATAGGAATAGAAAATGAAGGTTGGATGACCTTTTCTAAGAAAGTATTAGCTGTTTTATTTTACGCGCGGTGGGAAAATAAATATTAAACGGGAAGTAGATATTTTTTATTTACGTTTTAATTTAACTATCTATGTACATTCGTATAAAAACTAGAAATTGTTACTATTAAAAACAGTTAAGGAATATTTCATGGTAAGGAGCATGAAATAAAACTATTATAAAAAGTGACTTCAAACATTCGTTATAAATCACACAAAATAAGTTAGATTCA
Organism: Trichonephila clavata; assembly: GCA_019973975.1. NCBI lineage: Eukaryota > Metazoa > Arthropoda > Arachnida > Araneae > Nephilidae > Trichonephila > Trichonephila clavata. Next base: position 52,467 of record BMAO01008612.1, read on the forward strand.
AATTTACTGTTCCATAAAATATTTTAATAAAGAATGGATTAATATTAAAGACAAAATGTAAGAGATAAATGCAAAATGTTTGATTTTGAAACGGAATGTTTTACTTCGATTCAAATCGAATTTGTCCCCCTAAAATATTTAATGTCTATTATCACATGTAGTAATATACATTTAGGCGTTAAAATTTTAGATGGAAACATATTCGGAATGCAAATTTTTTTTTCAGAATTCCAGACATGAAAATGCCGAATCTATGAATGGAATAATAAACTCTTACCCCAAGCTTTCAAATGTAATGGATAAGAATTTATTTGTTTGACATCAAATGATTTAGATTTATTTATCAATAAAAATGTATATTAATCCCTTGCACCCATGCAAAGCTTTCTAGTGTCCCCAGAAATCTGGGATTTCTGGCAATACTGGCCAAGAGGTTTCGACGCACATTTCATTTTTCCTTTTGACTCTGACTAAAACGCATGTTCGTTCGTGTTTCGTTTTGATTTTTAAAGTTTGTATAACTATTTTTGTTGTTTGTTTTTGCTTTTTTCTTGCCAATATGACATCGTCGTTGGATTTGAACGAAAGTGATACTGGATGGGAATATTTTACGGAAACTGATGAATACGACACTGGCTCTGATATGAATTTATCTATTTGTGACGAAGAAGAAATTATATAAAGGTGACAATACACTTATGTAACACTTGCAGAAAAGCTTTCAGTTCCTAGAAACATTTCGAGCAATTTCACAAAGATTTGTAATTTTAATTCTAATTTTCCTACTTTTCAATTTTTTGTAACCAAGACATTTTGTAGCTTAATTTTTATACAATCCTAATAAAAGAAATTCTACCTTATAATGTTTCCTGTCCTGGTTACACCGATTGCACACCTAAATAAGCCCCTTATCCACAAGAGGTTACAATGGGAATTTGCCCTATACTTAGTATGCATCCATTAGTGTTTACATGGTACTCAAAGGGGTTAAAATACCATTCACAAATAGATTTAATATTTTTTTTGTTCACGTCTCACTTTGATGCTTTACTAAGACGGTGACGGAACTTGCGCTTTTGATCCTTGATCAAGTAACAGAACGACTTCTATTCTTAATAAATTAAAACAAGTCATCATCTTGTGATGTGCACTTTCATTTGATTTGCATGTATATATGTGGGATAATGAGGAGGTGGGATGCCTTGGCGAAGGAGGGTGCTAGAGAGGCTCTGGCTACATCTAATAGCCTGGCTTATCTTGAGCTGTACTCTGCCAGAAAACATATTAATAAAAAAGACATGGCTCATTCCCCTTCCGGTCCATATTTGGTATCGAGCTGATTCCCCTGGAGGATCCCTTGTTATGAATTGCGACAGATGTACCCAGACGGCAGTTTCCAGATCTCTTAGTGGACATTTAAAAAGCCTTGCCTTTCAGGGTGGCCATAAAACCCCTCCGATTTGTCCTAAATGTAACATCGAGCAGGCTTCCCCAACTCATATTCTTGGATGCCTGGGTTTGTCCTACGACGTCTTGTTAGGTCTTTCTATGCTTGTATATGACTTTTTGAGGGTGAATAAACTCATAGATCTGGTCTAGTAGAAGTTAGACAAGGAGATAAGCAACAACAACACCTGAGATAACACATTCATCCACATCATACCAGCATGAGGATTTTAAGCCATGGCAGCAACATCCTCCCTACCTGGGGGGGGGGGTCTTAGAAGCATCAGGACTTCAGCCCACGAATTCGTGCATAAGGATAAACAAATATGCAGAAATATGAAAATTTTGATTCATCAAAATACATGAACAGTAATTTAGCAGAGAGCTCAAAATTAAATCTCTAGAACTGTTGAAACAATTGATGCGAAGCTGAATTTTTTTACGTATTATTTGCAAAATTTTCAAAATCTTTGCAGGAATAGAAGATAATAAATAACAACCCGTTAGAAATTTTACGTATGAACTTTTGTACAGTAAAATGGATAATTTATTCAAAGAATAATTGGATTTGTGTAAGAGCTTATTAACATAATATGATTTCTCAACTGCAAAACTTCGCAAAATTTCATTATGCAATGAATGGAAGCCAAAAATAAATAAATTTAAAAAAATGAAAGTTTAACATTTGATAAAATTTGGAATAAAATATTACCTTCAAAAAGTTTTTTAAAAATTTCAGTAATACTAATCGCATTTTAATTTTTTGAAATTAAAAATTTTTTGTTTGAATGGTATCATACATTATAATAAATTGAAGATTTAGTACAAATATATTTTCCAAACCATGTGTATTCTAATATCTAATCCCTGCTTTTCATTTGCAATACTGGCAAATAATAAATATTTGTTTCAAAAAAATTAAACCGCAAGGACAATGTTTGTTAAGAATACATAAACTTCTTTTTTTTTAATTTTATTTTTTTAATTTGTTAAGACAAAATTCAAGAGCACAGATTCTAAAATGTAAATTCTTAAAAATTCCAAAATATTAATATTTTATAAATTTATACTATTTTAATAACTAAATATTTAACATATTTATTGAGAACTTCCTTAGTAACAATTAAGTTTGCTATAAAAATAAAAAGATACTATAATCATACCAATGAAAAATATACTCAATATTTAAAATAAAGATGTATCGAATTTTAATTTAAGGTTTTTTTAAGAGTATGTTATATTTGTGTATCATTTTTATAAATTTCTTGTCATTTTAGGACTATATTTTCTTTTCAACGATAAAAAATGCTACGATGATTTTGAAATGAGTGAACAGTATTTTATATATAAAAAAATAATAATACTCTTTTCCTCTCTCTATATATGAATAATTATATTATTCTTGATTTATACAAAATTTACCAAACTGCATAATTACCTACATCTGAAATACGATACTATATGAATGCTAATTATATTACAAATATAAGCATGCGTGTGTGTAATCTAATATAATCTAACGCGGAAAATTTTAAGATAAATCATGGATTTCTGAGGAAGAATTTTGAATGGAATTTTCAACTAATTAACATTTTGTGAAGCATTACAGGCCATTGATTAAACACGGATTATTAGATCATCGATTGGTACTCGTCTGCGAAATCTCTGTTAGAATTCCGACTTTATATAAGGGTCCAACTCACAGATAAAATGTATTTAATAGATAGCTTCCATGTATACTCTGTTATATAGTTCTGTATAATTTTACGAATATATTTAATATGGAAGAGAACAGTGATTCAAATATAAACTAATTGTTTTTCTTCAGAACTGAGTGCAAAATGTATATTATATAGAAATGGTATCTTCAATTCGTGTCTTTTTTTTCTATTATACAGTTACTCATTATCAAAACCGTAGACTAATGCTTATTCATCATTAAAAATTATTGTAGCCTAGTATTTTAATGTTAGGCTGACTCAAAATATTTATGATTTGATTTCATATTTAAAAGAAATCCGTATTATAAGCTATATAAGGAAAACTATTGTTCACAATACAATTTGTATTCGGTTGTTTTTGTATTCTTATTTTATAATTCAAAATGCAAGTAAAAAAAAAAAGTATATAAATGTATAGTGCAGTAAGATGTGCATTACGGTCAGCCACGGTTGTATGGAGGAGAAAAAATTTTGAAATCGAAACATACCTATGCAGAAAAAATATTCTATGGTATGGAGATAAGGAGAAAAATAACTATATATGTATATATATATAATACTAATGATAATAATAGTTTCAAAATTTTTAATATTGTCACAAAGGATTTTTTTTAAAAATGGGAAACGACTGTATTTTGGTTAAATGATTTTATATACCTGAAATAATTATTTTTCTACGATATAAATAATCGAAAATGACATTATGAATAGTTGTGTAGTAAATAATACAAAAATTTGCAACATTTAATAATCCTAAGCCTCTCTCCCTGCACCGACGAATTAATCCGCTTTTTCTTTTTTTTTAAATGTAATACTAAAGAAAATGTTACATGTATCTGACGTTTTTTTCCCCTGAAATTATTTAATAAATGTTTTCTCATCGCAATAAATATCAAAAAGTACAAAAACGCATAATTCGATAATCATTGGATACTTACATTAGTGGTCGTAGGGGGGGGGGCAGAGTCTCCCCAATCCTTTTTTTATAATTATTTTTATTGCACACGATAAAAATAATAATTCCAATGAATAATTGTATTCAGAGAAACTATACTTACCTACTTTTAAGAACTTTTTCTTTGATAATTTGAGAAAATCCAATCAAACTGAACTAAAATGTCTCAAATATGCGTGACTTTAATAAAGGACATAAATCACATGCTTTTTTCGCTTACATTACAGGAATGATATTTGCAGGTAAAACTGTCAACTTTTATTTAAATTATTGTAGCATTTTTGACCTTTGATGATCGACAAAGAGCACATTGAACTTTTTCTTGATTGTGTCGTTTTGACAGGCTACAATATGTCTTATGGTACACTTGAGGCTTCATAACTTTTTTGGTAGAATTTATCAGGTAGCATTTGAAAATCTTCTATTCAATTCAAATGCTTCATGCGCATCAATTTTCACAAATTTGCTTCCGTTACTACGATTAATATACATTATATCATCAGGTTCTTCCCTTGCTTGATCAATTTCAACTTCATCCAATAGAGATTGCAGACGCAAATTTCTGTTTTCACAATCCTTACTATTAGTTCTCTATCTTCATTATATATATATATATATATAAACAGTTTACTCTCGATAATTCGAGTCCCTAGAAAAACTCTTGATATTTCGAACTAAAACAATACGTTTTGGTACACTCGATATTTTGAAGTAAAATCTGTAGCTGATCAGACTACAAGACGCAATATAATTCGAAATTATCTTATAAAATTCTCAACAATTCAAACACTCACTGTCATCTGCAGTTCTGTAATAACTAGGTTAGAGCTTACAAGTTTTGCGTTGTGTTGTCTCTGCGTAAATCCTCTGTAACGTAGCCCCTTTGATGACCATCTATCTGCTATCTCTTCTTAGTATTTTCCGATTCCTCAAGCGAAAAGATACTTTTATTTTTTTCGATCATTTAAGTGGACAATAGACCAACCGCACCTGCTGTCAGATGTCCATTTCTTTCGTTTAACACGTGGTCTTGCTATACATTTGTTCAGAAGGGATGGTCCGCTATTGTGAAGAAGAGATGCGTAGGATTGTGAAGGAATGTATTGAATGTATTCTTTTAATCTGGACTTTTAACTTCTGTGTAATATTTACACTGTATAACATGTACTTCTTAAAAATACTTTAAAATAATTTTATACATTTGTACACAATTGTTGTTTTATTATATATTTTCAAATTTAAATGTGTTGAAAAAATTATCTTTGCTTATTTTGGAAGTTTTTTTCTACTCTCTTGATAATTCGAAGTTTTTCATTGGTCCTTCCAAATTCGAATTATCGAGAGTCGACTGTATATATATATAAATATATATATATTCAAAAATATTTTTTTAAACTTATAGTGGATGACATTTGATGTTTATACATTTTGTTTCAAATATTAATTAGATAAATAATTAATTAGTTAATAATAACAAAAAGCAATACTCCAACACCATATATAACAAGGAAAATCACTTATTTTGTCGCTATAGCACAATGGATAGCGCTTTGGACTTCTATTCCAAAGGTCGTGCGTTTGAATCCTACCTGGTATGGCTTAATTTATGAGTATGAGATTTATGAATGAACAAATAGTAACAAATAAAAAATAGTCCAACACACACCATACATAGAAAGGAAAATCGTTTCCTATGCTTTGCGCTTAACATTGTGACTCTGCCATGTTTATATTAATTATAATTATTTAATAAAATGCAACTAAAATAAAAAATTTCTTTGTTGACCTAAGTAGGAATTGACTTATATATTATTTTGTATTAATTGTTTATATTCTGTTCCGTTATATTTATGAACCTTAAGGAGTCATACAACACAGCTATCAAAACCACTAATTTGCTCACAGTGGAAAAACGTAGCATATTTACATAAAAATTTTTTTTTAACTAAAGTGGTCGAGCGGGGAACTCAGTTAACCCAAGTACCTCAAAATTGTAAGAAAACGTTTGCCACGCCCTAAAAAAGAGGAGATATTTGACACAAATGCATTTTAGTTCCTATGTCATATAGGAGGATACTGACAAACAAATAGTTTTCCCAGAATTAAAGGTTACTTGCACCTGGGGTGACTCTGTGCCCCGCGTGACCTCTCTTGCGTTAACCAAAATTATTTTGATTTTTTACAAAAAAAAAAGCTTAAATACCTTATCATCATTCTCCTTGTGGCACTAATTAATATAAAAATTTGTTTTTTAAATTTATTTATCCTTTCATCTACACGTCACTAAAAATTTTTTCTGCATAAGTAGGTTTTTAAATTCTGAAGAAAAAATATTCGATCAACCCTAAAGTGTATGCTTAGTTTTCTCTTTTCGGTTGCTCTACTACTGATTTCCCGCTTCCTGTTAATTAGTGCTAGATTCATCTTATCTTGTTTTGTCTTACGTGTATAATTGGCTATTTTCTGCGAGTGTTTCCTTTTTATAACTCGTTTAAATTTTTAACTTATGTTTGCACATTTCTTGAAAGAATACGATGAAGGTCGTGTTGAATCTGGCATGATTAGGGATGCCCGTGAATGTCAACAACGGATATGCATTGTTTAAATATTCGTCAACACTATTCTTGTTCTAATAGTGGGACTATAATTGAGTTCGCAAAGTGTAATACTCAAATAAATGAAAACTAGTGGAAGCGAGAGCATTTTTTTTTTAAAAGACATCGAATGAAGAAATTTTAAATAGGTTACTGAATATTGTTTTACTTTAACTAGAATTAGAAAATGACGTTTTTATGTGTATGGAAATATATTAATCGAAACACATCAATTGCTCATGCAGATGAGAATATGTTATTGGTTAATTTGTTAATTTGCATCAGAGACTTGGCCATTGACTTTACGTGATGAGGATGCTTTAGGAGTTTTCGAGAGAAAGATCTTACATTGCATTTTTAGTGGGATCCAAGAGAATGGATCACGGGGAAGAAAATCTAACTTGGAACTCTACAAAATTTACAAACAACCTGATATTGTAAAATGTGTCGATTTGCAGAGACTTAAATGGGCAGGTCATCTGGCTAGAATGAATGAAGTTCGATGCTGCAAGAAAATCTTTCTGGAAACCCCATTGGAAATAGATCTCGGGGTAGACCCCCTTTAAGATGTGTCAAAAAAAGGATCTAAATATTTTAAAGGTCAAAAACTGGAAAACAGTTGCCAAAGAGGTAGAGATGCCTGGAAAAAACTTCTGGAGAAGACCAGGGCCCACCCAAGGCAGTCGAGCTATTGAAGAAGAAAATTTGGCAATTAATTTAGGTGTAGGTTAGGTGAAGATTGAAGTAGAGATAACGGAGGATGCCTTTAGTTCAGTAGTTGGTAGACTTGTTGGTTGTCTTGGTAACCTAGTGGTCAAAGTAACGGACTCATAACCGACGTATGATGAGTTCGAGCCTAGTACCGCTGACTACCTACCGTGCAGAAGAAGCTGATACCCTTTAAATATGTCGAGGCAGAGTGGTGTAGAAGTTAGGAAAGGGGGGTAGCTCAGGTGTAGTCCTCGTTACTTGACAATGATTCAAAATTATGAGGTCCATCGCCAAAAGTCCTCAAGTAGATGAATAGCGTGGCATTAATACTCACTCCCAAACGTGTTGTACCATTGAACATGGCGTGACTTATCCCGGGTTAATATTGTAACGCGTAATTATATGGACCTCATAAATTTGAGACTCAGTCAAGTGATGATGGCAACATTGAGCTGGCTCCATATTCTAGGCATCCACACCGAGCCAAAAAGAGGACTTTGAACCACACCAGATTTAACGCGTATCCACCCCTCCTCACGGTGGATGTCCTATATATTAAATCAAAGTTTGATTCAAGATTACGAAATCCATCGCCAAAAAGCCATCGTGCAGCTTTATAGTGCTGCCTGAAAATAATTCTAATTCACTCTTGATATAATTGCTACAATGTATTATCAACTAGTGTAAAGGACTGAAGGCCTAGGCCACAAAAGCAGTGGTTCCCCAACCCCTAGTCCGTGGACCGGTACCGGATGAAACAGCACCGGGCCGCACAAGGAGCATTAAATTATTCTCCTTTTATTTACTGTGGTGTATTTGTCTTGGGTATGCGCGACCTTTTATGAAAATCTCTTTATATGCCATTGTAAATCTCTATATGCTCATTTTTTGTGTGATTGTATTTTATACTGAAGTCTAGTTTAAATATAATTAAATTAAAGTTATTAAATGAAAACAATCTAGAATATAAACAATCAACGTCTCCCCTCCCTCAACGGACCGTGGTAACATTACTAAATGTTGACCGGTCCGCGGCATTAAAAAGGTTGGGGATCACTGCACTAAGGAGAGGACTAGCCTTGTTGGTGAGAGGGTGCAACAGGAACGTTAAGTTCAGTTAGTGCCGAATGGCAACATGCAGTAGATGAAGAGAGAAAAAGGCGAGACACGCGCGATAACTTCAGAATGCATACTTTTAAGAATTTAAATGTGTACAGTGAACTCTTGGTGTGAGGAATTAATAAACCAATTTCGGTTTAAAACTCTCTTTTCATTCGGAAGATAATAATTACTACCACTATTCACACCATGTTACAGACTTCGAACCAGTCCCTTCGGATGCGGGGGCTCGAATCCCACCGCTGCCACCAAGTCTCTAATTCGTATGTAAAAGAATATTGACATTATAATAAATTTCTACGAACTCGATAGTGCGCGTTAAAAATTTAGAAAACTATTTTTATAATATGAATAACGGATATTTGATATAATAATAAAAAAAATTATTCGGACAATTAAAGAGAATATTATTTTATTATTCAAATAAGAATTAAAATGGATATTATAGCAGGCAATGTCACACACACCTAGAAAAATACACAAAACACGAAGGGAAAATAACTCGATTTATCATAGAAAATTGAACAAAAACGCATCCACAACAGCTAAAAAGCATTTTTTAAAGAAAAAAGCGAACTAAATCAATTTTATTTTATTGAAATGAAACCAAGAAAAAAATACAAATTTTTATCGAAATAGCTAAGTGATATGTATACTACATAGGGATAAAAAAATCCAATGATTTATGAAAATTTAACTATTTTAATCTAACAGGAGTAACAAATTTCGCTATTAATTTCTAAGAAAAACTCTGAATTTAGTTTACAATTTGCTGCCATTGTTTGCCATTTGTTTTGCTATTGTCATATAGAAAAAAATCAGTTTTCTTATTTAAATTACAATTCCATTAACAGCGTTAATGATTGTTTGATTCTGCGAAAAAGAATTGAAAAAATAATAGTAATTAATGTGTTTGAAAAAGACAACATTATTTCGAAATACTTATTGTTCAGTTATAATATGTTAACCATAACTATTAAACATGAAGCCTTATTTATTCGATTAATTCATAGGATTTAAGAATAACTTTACGTATTCAACTATTTGAATCAACTTCAAAAAAAAAAATGTAAGTTTTAAGCCAGATTAAATGCCTGTAGTTTAAGTTTGAGATTTCACAGAATATGAGTTTTCATTAATTTTTCGTAATTATTTTATTTGTTACTGTTATTTTTTAAACAATTACTTTTTTTTTTCAAAAGAGGAATTGATTAAACACACTTTTGACATTTTTTCTTCAAGACATATTTCACTTTCGTAAAAATCAACGAAACCTACTGCATCATATATTTATTGCTACAAAGTTTCAAAAAAAAATTCTTTCCTAAGAAAGTTTAAGTAAAGATTTAAAAAAATTTAATGGAATCCCTTTTTTTTTTATTTTTGTTACTTGTCATTTAGCTCTTTTGAATAAAATCTATCACTCAACAGGTGAAGAATAAGAGAGAAATAAATCAATGAAATAAAACTTTAAATTGAAAGAAAAATATGCAGAGATATATCATAAAAGTCAAATTTTAAGTGAAACAAATATTTATGAATTGTCATGAGCAGTGTCTCCCAACCCTGTTCCCGCGGAAACATATGCGCCAGCTAAGCAATTTGCATGCCCCTCTATAAAGAGTGAAAAAAACTCGGTAGGGAATTGGCAACACTTGCTACAGTGTTTACATCCCCTTTTCCCTCTCACTTTTTTAGAAAGTTATGTCATAGCAAATCTCATGTATATGCGTGTAGATTTCTCAATTAACGTCTTTGTTTTTGTTTTATTTTGTTGTTATTTATTTAAATGTGACTTTACTCGTTGGTTGATTATGTCCTTTTTCATTTTATTTTAATTTTTTAACTACAGTTTTTCTTTGAATGTTTTCAAGTGACCCCACAAAAGGATCAATGAAAGTACTTAAATATTACAGCGTAAAATAACTATACATATATATTAATTTTTAATTATATATATTATACGTGAATTGACATATTTTTACTTTTTTATTACCTACCTGATTCGAGAGTAAAATTTCTCTCAATCTCAAATGGTTCACACTACAGTGAGTGAGAACCTCTGTTCTCGAGGAATAAAATCTAAAATTCTAAGGTATACGACTACCCTAAAGTTGTACGTTTTCCCAAAAACTGACATTTTTTATGATTTTATTTTATAGGCCATCTTATTAGCATTAAAAAAATACCAAGTTTATTATTTTCCGTTCGCTAGAACAAAAACTAGAAGTGTTTTAATAAAAGCAAATGCCATTACATTAAGCAAGGTGGTGGTATGCCATACTTTAAAAAGCGTTTTACTCGAAATGTGTGTTTTTTTTTAAATACTCAAACGGGGCCAGAGATTTCTAGAAAAGTTTCAGAAATAATTAAATTAAATTTTTTGTGTATATTCTGCATAATAGTAGAAGTGTTTTAAACTTCGCTTTTATCAATCAATTTTTTATTACAAAATTTACAGCCCTTATGTGAATATAACCACTGTTTTTTTTAAGCAGTTTCATATAATAACTAAGATAAAGTGCTCTAGTTTTTGTAAAAAATGCAATACCTCTTATCCTGAAGGTCACTTTAAAAATTAATAACATGGCAATACATCAGAATTGAAAAATCTCTAGGATGTTTGTGATCGTGTTCGTAGACAATAGCATAATAAGTAACTCCCTGTGATTTGTGAATAGTCATTGCCAAAGCAGAAATAAGGGGAAAATGTTAAGGATCTAAGAAAATATGAAAAACGGATATTTAAAATAACCCTAATTCCCTGACAATATTTTTTCGTAAATTTCTAATAATAAAATCTAATGATATAAAATTATAGATAATCATTTTGCAAAAAATAGCAGATAATATATTTTTTTGACAGTTTAAATTGATAAATAATGATTTCGAAATATTAAATTTTTAAATAAAGAAAAATATATAATGAAATTAAAGTCGGAGGCGTTTTTATTACTTTAAACTAAAGATTTTAATGATATAAGGTAATAAACTATAATTTTGCATTAATAAAGACATTTTAAACTTCAACACATTAATATTGAATTATTATTAGATTTTATAAAATTTTTAATTTCAAAATGCACGATAAAATTATAATTGAACAACTAGAAATCTGTTTTACCACGGTAGTAAGAAAACGTCTAAGCCACTGTGAAATACTAATCCGGATAGAGTGATGCATTGCAGTGGTTAAATATTAGAAAATAAATAATAGTACATTTTAAAACGCCAGAATAAATACGAAGATTTAAAATAATTTTAAATAATATAAAATTTTCAAGCGCAAAAATAAATGCCAGTATTTAAAACAATTTTCTGTTATTTATTTTTATCTTAAATATTATAGTATATTTAATTATTACTCACTATTGCACTGCACAACGATTCTTCAATTAAACGATTCAAATAACAATCAAACAAAAACACTATTGTAATAATGCCCAGTATATATACATTGAACTTTTGACTAAATCCATTCATTTTCACTTATAAGATTTTCACAGCACTTACGTCAACTGTATAGCTCCAGATATGCTGCTATATGCATGTCGGTGACGTGAACGCACGAGATTTCACCCATCCAAAAAGTGTCTAAGGCGAACAGCACACTGCGCATGCTCCAGTCAGAGCATGTCGGTGACGCGAACCCATAAGATTTTCCCCTACCAAAAAGTGCCAAACGCTGCTAAAGAAGTTTTCACTTCAAAAAGTTGTCGCAAGTAGTCGGTTCGCTCGGTTGCGCGGGGCACATAATAACACCAGGCTCACGAAATCTTTAACTCTGAGTAAACTGTTTATATTTTTTTTTTGTTGCAAATGAACTAGTCAGTCTCCTCCTATATGACGCTTTTCATTGGAATTAAAGTGTATTTGTCACTCATTTTCCTCTTATTTTTGGGAATGGCACATATTTTTTCAAACCTAAACTGCTTGAAATGACTGAGTTCGTCGTGGGACCCCTTTTTTTTCCAAAATATTTTTTTATGAACAGGCTACATTTTACCCCTGTGAACGACTTTGTAGTTTTGATTGCTTTGTTGTACGGCTCATTATGGTTAAATGTAAATTAACGGAATAGAAAAAAAGAAATGAATCTCTGCGATTTCTATTGGATGATGTTGAAACTGATCAAGTAAGGGAAGAGCTTGATGAAA